>CM049568.1:27125982-27211333 GCA_027123335.1 Amphiprion clarkii
AAAAAATGCATTTTCAAACATGTTGTAAAAACGTGCCATATGATGAAATAATGTAAAGGAGGGCGTGAAAAACACTCCAGAAAGGTTTTCTTTGAAAAAAAAATCATCATGAATTTTGGCGCAAAAAAAACGCCTTACTATACTATGTCGAAAAAAAATGCCATTTTTCAAACATGTTGTAAAAACGTGCCATATGATGAAATGATGTAAAGGAGGGCGTGAAAAACACTCCAGAAAGGTTTTCTTTGAAAAAAAAATCATCATGAATTTTGGCGCAAAAAAAACGCCTTACTATACTATGTCGAAAAAAATGCGATTTTTCAAACATGTTGTAAAAACGTGCCATATGATGAAATGATGTAAAGGAGGGCGTGAAAAACACTCCAGAAAGGTTTTCTTTGAAAAAAAAATCATCATGAATTTTGGCGCAAAAAAAACGCCTTACTATACTATGTCGAAAAAAAATGCGATTTTTCAAACATGTTGTAAAAACGTGCCATATGATGAAATGATGTAAAGGAGGGCGTGAAAAACACTCCAGAAAGGTTTTCTTTGAAAAAAAATCATCATGAATTTTGGCGCAAAAAAAACGCCTTACTATACTATGTCGAAAAAAAATGCGATTTTTCAAACATGTTGTAAAAACGTGCCATATGATGAAATAATGTAAAGGAGGGCGTGAAAAACACTCCAGAAAGGTTTTCTTTGAAAAAAAAATCATCATGAATTTTGGCGCAAAAAAAACGCCTTACTATACTATGTCGAAAAAAAATGCCATTTTTCAAACATGTTGTAAAAACGTGCCATATGATGAAATGATGTAAAGGAGGGCGTGAAAAACACTCCAGAAAGGTTTTCTTTGAAAAAAAATCATCATGAATTTTGGCGCAAAAAAAACGCCTTACTATACTATGTCGAAAAAAATGCCATTTTTCAAACATGTTGTAAAAACGTGCCATATGATGAAATGATGTAAAGGAGGGCGTGAAAAACACTCCAGAAAGGTTTTCTTTGAAAAAAAAATCATCATGAATTTTGGCGCAAAAAAAACGCCTTACTATACTATGTCGAAAAAAAATGCGATTTTTCAAACATGTTGTAAAAACGTGCCATATGATGAAATGATGTAAAGGAGGGCGTGAAAAACACTCCAGAAAGGTTTTCTTTGAAAAAAAATCATCATGAATTTTGGCGCAAAAAAAACGCCTTACTATACTATGTCGAAAAAAAATGCCATTTTTCAAACATGTTGTAAAAACGTGCCATATGATGAAATGATGTAAAGGAGGGCGTGAAAAACACTCCAGAAAGGTTTTCTTTGAAAAAAAAATCATCATGAATTTTGGCGCAAAAAAAACGCCTTACTATACTATGTCGAAAAAAAATGCCATTTTTCAAACATGTTGTAAAAACGTGCCATATGATGAAATGATGTAAAGGAGGGCGTGAAAAACACTCCAGAAAGGTTTTCTTTGAAAAAAAAATCATCATGAATTTTGGCGCAAAAAAAACGCCTTACTATACTATGTCGAAAAAAAATGCGATTTTTCAAACATGTTGTAAAAACGTGCCATATGATGAAATGATGTAAAGGAGGGCGTGAAAAACACTCCAGAAAGGTTTTCTTTGAAAAAAAAATCATCATGAATTTTGGCGCAAAAAAAACGCCTTACTATACTATGTCGAAAAAAAATGCGACTTTTCAAACATGTTGTAAAAACGTGCCATATGATGAAATGATGTAAAGGAGGGCGTGAAAAACACTCCAGAAAGGTTTTCTTTGAAAAAAAAATCATCATGAATTTTGGCGCAAAAAAAACGCCTTACTATACTATGTCGAAAAAAAATGCGATTTTTCAAACATGTTGTAAAAACGTGCCATATGATGAAATAATGTAAAGGAGGGCGTGAAAAACACTCCAGAAAGGTTTTCTTTGAAAAAAAAATCATCATGAATTTTGGCGCAAAAAAAACGCCTTACTATACTATGTCGAAAAAAAATGCGATTTTTCAAACATGTTGTAAAAACGTGCCATATGATGAAATGATGTAAAGGAGGGCGTGAAAAACACTCCAGAAAGGTTTTCTTTGAAAAAAAATCATCATGAATTTTGGCGCAAAAAAAACGCCTTACTATACTATGTCGAAAAAAAATGCGATTTTTCAAACATGTTGTAAAAACGTGCCATATGATGAAATAATGTAAAGGAGGGCGTGAAAAACACTCCAGAAAGGTTTTCTTTGAAAAAAAATCATCATGAATTTTGGCGCAAAAAAAACGCCTTACTATACTATGTCGAAAAAAAATGCCATTTTTCAAACATGTTGTAAAAACGTGCCATATGATGAAATAATGTAAAGGAGGGCGTGAAAAACACTCCAGAAAGGTTTTCTTTGAAAAAAAAATCATCATGAATTTTGGCGCAAAAAAAACGCCTTACTATACTATGTCGAAAAAAAATGCGATTTTTCAAACATGTTGTAAAAACGTGCCATATGATGAAATGATGTAAAGGAGGGCGTGAAAAACACTCCAGAAAGGTTTTCTTTGAAAAAAAAATCATCATGAATTTTGGCGCAAAAAAAACGCCTTACTATACTATGTCGAAAAAAAATGCATTTTTCAAACATGTTGTAAAAACGTGCCATATGATGAAATAATGTAAAGGAGGGCGTGAAAAACACTCCAGAAAGGTTTTCTTTGAAAAAAAATCATCATGAATTTTGGCGCAAAAAAACGCCTTACTATACTATGTCGAAAAAAAATGCCATTTTTCAAACATGTTGTAAAAACGTGCCATATGATGAAATAATGTAAAGGAGGCGTGAAAAACACTCCAGAAAGGTTTTCTTTGAAAAAAAAATCATCATGAATTTTGGCGCAAAAAAAACGCCTTACTATACTATGTCGAAAAAAAATGCGATTTTTCAAACATGTTGTAAAAACGTGCCATATGATGAAATGATGTAAAGGAGGGCGTGAAAAACACTCCAGAAAGGTTTTCTTTGAAAAAAAAATCATCATGAATTTTGGCGCAAAAAAAACGCCTTACTATACTATGTCGAAAAAAAATGCGATTTTTCAAACATGTTGTAAAAACGTGCCATATGATGAAATAATGTAAAGGAGGGCGTGAAAAACACTCCAGAAAGGTTTTCTTTGAAAAAAAAATCATCATGAATTTTGGCGCAAAAAAAACGCCTTACTATACTATGTCGAAAAAAAATGCCATTTTTCAAACATGTTGTAAAAACGTGCCATATGATGAAATAATGTAAAGGAGGGCGTGAAAAACACTCCAGAAAGGTTTTCTTTGAAAAAAAATCATCATGAATTTTGGCGCAAAAAAAACGCCTTACTATACTATGTCGAAAAAAAATGCGACTTTTCAAACATGTTGTAAAAACATGCCATATGATGAAATGATGTAAAGGAGGGCGTGAAAAACACTCCAGAAGGGCTTTCTTTGAAAAAAAAATCATCATGAATTTTGGCGCAAAAAAAATGCCTTACTATACTATGTCGAAAAAAACTGCGACTTTTCAAACATGTTGTAAAAACATGCCATATGATGAAATGATGTAAAGGAGGGCGTGAAAAACACTCCAGAAAGGTTTTCTTTGAAAAAAAAATCATCATGAATTTTGGCGCAAAAAAAACGCCTTACTATACTATGTCGAAAAAAAACTGCCATTTTTCAAACATGTTGTAAAAACGTGCCATATGATGAAATAATGTAAAGGAGAGCGTGAAAAACACTCCAGAAAGGTTTTCTTTGAAAAAAAAATCATGAATTTTGGCGCAAAAAAAACGCCTTACTATACTATGTCGAAAAAAAATGCGACTTTTCAAACATGTTGTAAAAACATGCCATATGATGAAATAATGTAAAGGAGGCGTGAAAAACACTCCAGAAAGGTTTTCTTTGAAAAAAAATCATCATGAATTTTGGCGCAAAAAAAACGCCTTACTATACTATGTCGAAAAAAAATGCCATTTTTCAAACATGTTGTAAAAACATGCCATATGATGAAATGATGTAAAGGAGGGCGTGAAAAACACTCCAGAAAGGTTTTCTTTGAAAAAAAAATCATCATGAATTTTGGCGCAAAAAAAACGCCTTACTATACTATGTCGAAAAAAAATGCGACTTTTCAAACATGTTGTAAAAACGTGCCATATGATGAAATAATGTAAAGGAGGGCGTGAAAAACACTCCAGAAAGGTTTTCTTTGAAAAAAAAATCATCATGAATTTTGGCGCAAAAAAAACGCCTTACTATACTATGTCGAAAAAAACTGCCATTTTTCAAACATGTTGTAAAAACGTGCCATATGATGAAATAATGTAAAGGAGAGCGTGAAAAACACTCCAGGAAGGTTTTCTTTGAAAAAAAATCATCATGAATTTTGGCGCAAAAAAAACGCCTTACTATACTATGTCGAAAAAAAATGCGACTTTTCAAACATGTTGTAAAAACATGCCATATGATGAAATGATGTAAAGGAGGGCGTGAAAAACACTCCAGAAAGGTTTTCTTTGAAAAAAAAATCATCATGAATTTTGGCGCAAAAAAACGCCTTACTATACTATGTCGAAAAAAACTGCGACTTTTCAAACATGTTGTAAAAACGTGCCATATGATGAAATGATGTAAAGGAGGGCGTGAAAAACACTCCAGAAAGGTTTTCTTTGAAAAAAAAATCATCATGAATTTTGGCGCAAAAAAAACGCCTTACTATACTATGTCGAAAAAAACTGCCATTTTTCAAACATGTTGTAAAAACGTGCCATATGATGAAATAATGTAAAGGAGAGCATGAAAAACACTCCAGGAAGGTTTTCTTTGAAAAAGAAATCATGAATTTTGGCGCAAAAAAAATGCCTTACTATACTATGTCGAAAAAAAATGCGACTTTTCAAACATGTTGTAAAAACATGCCATATGATGAAAGGATGTAAAGGAGAGCGTGAAAAAGACTCCAGAAGGGTTTTCTTTGAAAAAAGAAATCATGAATTTTGGCGCAAAAAAAACGCCTTACTATACTATGTCGAAAAAAATGCCATTTTTCCAACATGTTGTAAAAACATGCCATATGATGAAATGATGTAAAGGAGGGCGTGAAAAACACTCCAGAAGGGTTTTCTTTGAAAAAAAATCATCATGAATTTTGGCGCAAAAAAAACGCCTTACTATATTATGTCGAAAAAAAATGCGACTTTTCAAACATGTTGTAAAAACATGCCATATGATGAAATAATGTAAAGGAGGGCGTGAAAAACACTCCAGAAAGGTTTTCTTTGAAAAAAAATCATCATGAATTTTGGCGCAAAAAAAACGCCTTACTATACTATGTCGAAAAAAACTGCCATTTTTCAAACATGTTGTAAAAACGTGCCATATGATGAAATGATGTAAAGGAGAGCGTGAAAAACACTCCAGGAAGGTTTTCTTTGAAAAAAAAATCATCATGAATTTTGGCGCAAAAAAAACGCCTTACTATACTATGTCGAAAAAAAATGCGACTTTTCAAACATGTTGTAAAAACGTGCCATATGATGAAATGATGTAAAGGAGGGCGTGAAAAACACTCCAGAAAGGTTTTCTTTGAAAAAAAATCATCATGAATTTTGGCGCAAAAAAAACGCCTTACTATACTATGTCGAAAAAAAATGCGACTTTTCAAACATGTTGTAAAAACGTGCCATATGATGAAATGATGTAAAGGAGGGCGTGAAAAACACTCCAGAAAGGTTTTCTTTGAAAAAAAAATCATCATGAATTTTGGCGCAAAAAAAACGCCTTACTATACTATGTCGAAAAAAAATGCCATTTTTCAAACATGTTGTAAAAACGTGCCATATGATGAAATAATGTAAAGGAGGGCGTGAAAAACACTCCAGAAAGGTTTTCTTTGAAAAAAAAATCATCATGAATTTTGGCGCAAAAAAAACGCCTTACTATACTATGTCGAAAAAAAATGCGACTTTTCAAACATGTTGTAAAAACATGCCATATGATGAAATGATGTAAAGGAGGGCGTGAAAAACACTCCAGAAGGTTTTCTTTGAAAAAAAAATCATCATGAATTTTGGCGCAAAAAAACGCCTTACTATACTATGTCGAAAAAAAATGCGACTTTTCAAACATGTTGTAAAAACATGCCATATGATGAAATAATGTAAAGGAGGGCGTGAAAAACACTCCAGAAAGGTTTTCTTTGAAAAAAAAATCATCATGAATTTTGGCGCAAAAAAAACGCCTTACTATACTATGTCGAAAAAAAATGCCATTTTTCAAACATGTTGTAAAAACGTGCCATATGATGAAATGATGTAAAGGAGGCGTGAAAAACACTCCAGAAAGGTTTTCTTTGAAAAAAAAATCATCATGAATTTTGGCGCAAAAAAAACGCCTTACTATACTATGTCGAAAAAAAATGCGATTTTTCAAACATGTTGTAAAAACATGCCATATGATGAAATGATGTAAAGGAGGGCGTGAAAAACACTCCAGAAAGGTTTTCTTTGAAAAAAAATCATCATGAATTTTGGCGCAAAAAAAACGCCTTACTATACTATGTCGAAAAAAAATGCGACTTTTCAAACATGTTGTAAAAACGTGCCATATGATGAAATGATGTAAAGGAGGGCGTGAAAAACACTCCAGAAAGGTTTTCTTTGAAAAAAAAATCATCATGAATTTTGGCGCAAAAAAAACGCCTTACTATACTATGTCGAAAAAAAATGCCATTTTTCAAACATGTTGTAAAAACGTGCCATATGATGAAATGATGTAAAGGAGGCGTGAAAAACACTCCAGAAAGGTTTTCTTTGAAAAAAAAATCATCATGAATTTTGGCGCAAAAAAAACGCCTTACTATACTATGTCGAAAAAAAATGCGACTTTTCAAACATGTTGTAAAAACGTGCCATATGATGAAATGATGTAAAGGAGGGCGTGAAAAACACTCCAGAAAGGTTTTCTTTGAAAAAAAAATCATCATGAATTTTGGCGCAAAAAAAACGCCTTACTATACTATGTCGAAAAAAAATGCCATTTTTCAAACATGTTGTAAAAACGTGCCATATGATGAAATGATGTAAAGGAGGGCGTGAAAAACACTCCAGAAAGGTTTTCTTTGAAAAAAAAATCATCATGAATTTTGGCGCAAAAAAAACGCCTTACTATACTATGTCGAAAAAAATTGCCATTTTTCAAACATGTTGTAAAAACGTGCCATATGATGAAATGATGTAAAGGAGGGCGTGAAAAACACTCCAGAAAGGTTT
The DNA here is from genome assembly GCA_027123335.1 of Amphiprion clarkii. Taxonomy (NCBI): domain Eukaryota; kingdom Metazoa; phylum Chordata; class Actinopteri; family Pomacentridae; genus Amphiprion; species Amphiprion clarkii. The sequence continues at coordinate 27,133,277 of CM049568.1, forward strand.
TCTTTGAAAAAAAAATCATCATGAATTTTGGCGCAAAAAAAACGCCTTACTATACTATGTCGAAAAAAAATGCGACTTTTCAAACATGTTGTAAAAACGTGCCATATGATGAAATGATGTAAAGGAGGCCGTGAAAAACACTCCAGAAAGGTTTTCTTTGAAAAAAAAATCATCATGAATTTTGGCGCAAAAAAAACGCCTTACTATACTATGTCGAAAAAAAATGCCATTTTTCAAACATGTTGTAAAAACGTGCCATATGATGAAATAATGTAAAGGAGGCGTGAAAAACACTCCAGAAAGGTTTTCTTTGAAAAAAAAATCATCATGAATTTTGGCGCAAAAAAAACGCCTTACTATACTATGTCGAAAAAAAATGCGACTTTTCAAACATGTTGTAAAAACGTGCCATATGATGAAATGATGTAAAGGAGGGCGTGAAAAACACTCCAGAAAGGTTTTCTTTGAAAAAAAATCATCATGAATTTTGGCGCAAAAAAAACGCCTTACTATACTATGTCGAAAAAAAATGCATTTTTCAAACATGTTGTAAAAACGTGCCATATGATGAAATAATGTAAAGGAGGCCGTGAAAAACACTCCAGAAAGGTTTTCTTTGAAAAAAAAATCATCATGAATTTTGGCGCAAAAAAAACGCCTTACTATACTATGTCGAAAAAAAATGCGACTTTTTCAAACATGTTGTAAAAACGTGCCATATGATGAAATGATGTAAAGGAGGGCGTGAAAAACACTCCAGAAAGGTTTTCTTTGAAAAAAAAATCATCATGAATTTTGGCGCAAAAAAAACGCCTTACTATACTATGTCGAAAAAAAATGCCATTTTTCAAACATGTTGTAAAAACGTGCCATATGATGAAATGATGTAAAGGAGGCGTGAAAAACACTCCAGAAAGGTTTTCTTTGAAAAAAAAATCATCATGAATTTTGGCGCAAAAAAAACGCCTTACTATACTATGTCGAAAAAAAATGCCATTTTTCAAACATGTTGTAAAAACGTGCCATATGATGAAATAATGTAAAGGAGGGCGTGAAAAACACTCCAGAAGGTTTTCTTTGAAAAAAAATCATCATGAATTTTGGCGCAAAAAAAACGCCTTACTATACTATGTCGAAAAAAAATGCGACTTTTCAAACATGTTGTAAAAACGTGCCATATGATGAAATGATGTAAAGGAGGGCGTGAAAAACACTCCAGAAAGGTTTTCTTTGAAAAAAAAATCATCATGAATTTTGGCGCAAAAAAAACGCCTTACTATACTATGTCGAAAAAAAATGCGACTTTTCAAACATGTTGTAAAAACGTGCCATATGATGAAATGATGTAAAGGAGGCGTGAAAAACACTCCAGAAAGGTTTTCTTTGAAAAAAAATCATCATGAATTTTGGCGCAAAAAAAACGCCTTACTATACTATGTCGAAAAAAAATGCGATTTTTCAAACATGTTGTAAAAACGTGCCATATGATGAAATAATGTAAAGGAGGGCGTGAAAAACACTCCAGAAAGGTTTTCTTTGAAAAAAAAATCATCATGAATTTTGGCGCAAAAAAAAACGCCTTACTATACTATGTCGAAAAAAAATGCGACTTTTCAAACATGTTGTAAAAACGTGCCATATGATGAAATGATGTAAAGGAGGGTGTGAAAAACACTCCAGAAAGGTTTTCTTTGAAAAAAAAATCATCATGAATTTTGGCGCAAAAAAAACGCCTTACTATACTATGTCGAAAAAAAATGCGACTTTTCAAACATGTTGTAAAAACATGCCATATGATGAAATAATGTAAAGGAGGGCGTGAAAAACACTCCAGAAAGGTTTTCTTTGAAAAAAAAATCATCATGAATTTTGGCGCAAAAAAAACGCCTTACTGTACTATGTCGAAAAAAAATGCCATTTTTCAAACATGTTGTAAAAACGTGCCATATGATGAAATGATGTAAAGGAGGGCGTGAAAAACACTCCAGAAGGGTTTTCTTTGAAAAAAAATCATCATGAATTTTGGCGCAAAAAAAATGCCTTACTATACTGTCGAAAAACAATGAAATTTTTCAAACATGTTGTAAAAACGTGCCATATGATGAAGTAATGTAAAGGAGGGTGTGAAAAACACTCCAGGAAGGTTTTCTTTGAAAAAAAAATCATCATGAATTTTGGCGCAAAAAAAAACGCCTTACTATACTATGTCGAAAAAAAATGCGACTTTTCAAACATGTTGTAAAACCGTGCCATATGATGAAATAATGTAAAGGAGCGTGTGAAAAACACCCCAGAAAGGTTTTCTTTGAAAAAAAAATCATGAATTTTGGAGCAAAAAAAACACCATATTATACTGTGTCGGAAAAAAAATGCGATTTTTCAAACATGTTGTAAAACGTGCCATATGATGAAATCATGTAAAGTAGGCCTACTGTTTGTCTGATAAATCTTCCTCATATTTGTGACATCCGTGACATGTTAACACCACCTTTTCTGTTAGAGTCTGTGTTTTAAATATGAATTACAGTTTCATTGTTGCTAGTTATGCTGATTTATTATTTTCCAGTTCACCAACCTTTGTTCAGTTTAGTTCAGTCTTTATTATCCTGCTTGGGAGATACTGCCTTGCTGCATGGCAGAAACACAAATAACACTAAAAAATTAACACACAGTAGTTTACAATAGGAACAAACTAAAGTCAGCTGGCCGAAGCAGTACCATTTAGATCAGTTTGGACTTAAATGACTTTTCATTCTAATAAAGTCCTCAAGCTGAGAGTTGAATCTCTCTCAGCAGTAAATACACTGTAAGTTGATCTGTTACATCACTGGGTTTGACCTTTACTACACCTTGCTGCTGTCACCGGAGGCTCTTAGAGAGTAGACGGACCTTCAACAAATCCATCGGGAGAGCGTGTCGGGACACTCTGCCATCTGACCCCGATGATGATGCAAGAGATTTTAGGGAGGCAAAGGAGGACATCTCGCTGCCTTTGGCAGAATCTCTTGGTGTGTTTTTTTTTTTCGTCCAGTAAGCATATTTAATCTGATCGGGTTCACCTGGGTGTTAAGCAGTGAAAACAAATGGAGAGTGAGGATTAAAAGTGTTATGTGAACCAGACCTGAAGGTTGTCTAGGTGTCAGTTAGTATTTTTGTTTCGTCTTTACTGCTTAACGTTTGTGACTGATCCACCGAGGAGAGGGTTTTTACAAATTCCTAGAAACATTCGCTCATTTCATTCACTTTGATCCGCTGACCTTTGCTCTAGTGCCACCATAAGCGTGACTTTAATGGTTCTGAGTTAATTGTCCGATGTATTGGCATGAAATGTGGTGCAAGTGTCCCTCAGGATGACAGGCAGTAATTGTTCAAATTCTTTAATCTTCTGTGTATCAGGTCAGAATTTGAATTTCTCCATTATTCTGCCTGCTCAGGTCAGTTTAGTGTCCTCCTCCATTAAAAACATGTTTTTTAACCCGCCAAGGAACGTGGCAGAGCTATGTGACGATTGGCGTACATTTGTCTGTCTGTCTCTGTCTGTTCGCAACATTACTCAAAAATGGAAGAACGGATTTGGATGAAGTTTTCAGGGAAGGTCAGAAATGACACAAGGACCAAGTGATTAGATTTTGGCAGTGATGCAGCTTATAGTCTGGATCCATGGCTTTGTTAAAGATTTCTGTATCATTGGGAGATAGCATCACGGCGTCGCTGTAACTATGACAACAAGTGAACACTACGTCAGCTACCTGCTGACGATCACATGATTGTGATCCTACTACAAATCCACCGCTGCAGACTTATCGGGACTTATCCGTTGGAAATCATACAAGGAACAACTGATTAAAATGTGGGTGTGTTTCTGAGTCCCATCAATTCCCACCACCTGCTACATATTTAGGTCATGGTATCCATAAATAAAAGACATGCATAACACACGCCTGTGCTCAGTGCAAGGTCATCATGTTTGTGGGTACATGTATATTAAACTGAAACATTCTATGTTGATGCTGATTTCTGCCATAATTTTTTTCCGCTGTCGGAAATGATAGAACAACTGAGCAGCCTTGGCGGAGGACTGCGCTCTCTGAGTGCTTTTTTTGTTCTGATCTTTACTCCACCTTTGCTGTGCAGACTGATTTGTCGGCAGAGTTTGGCTTCACCTGCTGTGCTTCTGTGCTCACCTTTAAATCTCAGTTGGACACTCAGTGCACCTACAAGCAGGATTTTGTGACAACTAGTGTTGTCGGAAGTCAATCAGTGTTCAGTATGAAACTGACAGAAGTGCATTTCTGAAACTTGAATCCTCCACAGCTCATACACTACTGTTCAAAAGTTTGGGGTCACCCAGACAGTTTCATGTTTTCCATGAAAATTCACACTTTTCTTCATGTGCTAACATAATTGTACAAAGGTTTTCTAATCATCAATTAGCCTTTCAACACCATTAGCTAACACAACGTAGCATTAGAACACAGGAGTGATGGTTGCTGGAAATGTTCCTCTGTACCCCTATGTAGATATTCCATTAAAAATCAGCCGTTTCCAGATAGAATAGTCATTTACCACATTAGCAATGTCTAGACTGAATTTATGATTCATTTAATGTTACCTTTATTGGAAAAAAAATGCTTTTCTTTCAGAAATAAGGACATTTCTATGTGACCCCAAACTTTTGAACAGTAGTGTAAACTAAAAGCTGATTTTTCAGTTAAACAGGAGATTTCTTGCACCCCATAGTTAAAGATGAACAAATATTCAGGGATTCTTTTCAATTAAAGTCAGAGAAAAGAAGGGATTTAAAGAATTTTCTCAGAAGCTAATTGAATTTTCATGCAAAAAAAAGCATACTAGGCATAAACTCTGATCCAAAGCAGAGTGTTTTTACAGTGTACGATGTATCTGTCTTGATTTATGGTGTTCACAGTGTAGTAGTAACAGCCTTTCCAGAGACGCACATTGAAACTGTGTCTCTGCGTTGCCTCCACTCACATGCATCTTTCTTCACCACCACGAGTGTGCGTGACGTCACGCTCTGTGACGTCACAGGTTACATATCACCCACGTCACTACTGTTATTTCCGACAGACAGCTGCACAATTTACGAATCTCTTTAAGGTTCAGTTCACAGTGCCGCCACTGCTGCTCAGCTCACCTTGCTGCGTCCTTCCCCTGCAGGGAGATGGAGAGAGAGAGGAGAAGGAGGGCTGAGAGGGAATGTTGGGTGAGGAAGAGGCTGAATGAGAGACACATTAGAGGCACAGAAAGGAAGCAGTTGTGTGTAAATGCACAGTGATGCTGCTGGTTCCCCCGGGGAGGTTTTAAATCGCTGGCTTCCTGGCCATTAGGTGAGACTGTTGGCTTGCGTCACATTTACATGTAGTTCAGTAAGTCACTGGGAGTAGCAGAATCAATCATCACTCCCTCGGCTATTGGCTGCCACATGCTATATATAGTCGTTTAATGTGAGGCCGTCCTGGCGTGCGGCCTCCTTCCGCCGCTGCACTCAGTGTCTTTAACTCCCAGCCGTCAATGCACAGTGGCGACTGACTTTGCAAGTGTCTGGAGGTTGAACATGCATCGACAGCAGCTAGAGCAGAGCCGCTCCACTTAACAGCCACCAACAGCTCATTTTCATTCATTCAGCTGCTCTTCCCCTGCAGAGCTGTGCAGGTCCCCACAGACACTGCTTGACTGAGTTGTTTTTCATCCATTTAGCTGAAGAAATAACTTCTTTCTACTGACTGTGACTGCCCTGCCTCCCTGTATCTGTAAGCCAAATAAGTCACGTGGACTCACACACACAAATAAGTTATGGGTGAAAGTAAAGCCTTTGAAGTGTGGCTTTTTTGGCTTGCATTCGGGATCAGACATGTAAATCAGTGCTAAAATTCTGTTGAAGAAATTTCCCTCTTAATCCTTCGAAGTTTGCTGTAGCGGGGTGTTTATTGGTATTCCACCATACCAACACAGAGCATGAGTCTGTGAAGGTAAGCCGACCCGGAACATCTGCAGAGTCCACATTTTATAGGGATGGTCAGAGAGTGGGCCAGAGGGTAGGTAGGGGGTCGTGTTTAAGTACAAGGGTAAATACTGGTGCGTATGGTTGCTAATCAGTGACAGAGGGTAAGACAAAAAGAGCAAAGAGTAACTGAATCGAGAAGTCTGGCAAACAGTTGCAAATAGCAAAGGTGTGACAACAAAAGGCAAGAGGGGTGTCTGGTAGACAGTAACGCATAAAAAAAGATGAAAGAATTGTGGATTACTGTGGGAAATGAAAGGAAGGAGTGACAAGTGACACAGGAAAGTATCTGTAGCAAAAGGTGTGTGCTATTTTCTTCATCAATTCTTATATCTTTTAATTACAACTTGTGCGTCATGCGTACATACACTACCTTTCAAAAGTTTGGGGTCACTTAGAAATGTCCTTATTTTTGAAAGAAAAGCCAATTTCTTCAATGAAGATAACATTAAATGAATCAGAAATCCAGTCTAGACACTGTTAATGTGGTAAATGACTATTCTAGCTGGAAACAGCTGATTTTTAATGGAATATCTACATAGGGGTACAGAGGAACATTTCCAGCAACCATCACTCCTGTGTTCTATTGCTACATTGTGTTAGCTAATTGGCTAATTGATGATTAGAAAACCCTTGTGTAATTATGTTAGGACATGAATAAAAGTGTGAGTTTTCATAGAAAACATGAAATTGTCTGGACGACCCCAAACTTTTGAACGGCAGTGTATTTTTCTGGTGGTAAAACATGTCGGGCTGATCTGTGACAGACAGAGCAGCGAGGTTTATAAGGCTAAGCCCGTGACAGCAGTTTATGCAGCATAAGACTTTCTGAGAATTGCTGCTTGACTCATCGTGGCAAAGTCTGTCCTGATCCCACTTGCGAAAGCTCAATATTCTGACAGCGACGCAAAAAGCACACGAGAAGAGTCTAACGGCCAACCACGTTTCCTGTCATTAGCTTCACCTACACATCACTACGACGTCCTCGCGTTCTCCTTCAGCTGGTTGCCATGGAGACGGGTACCTGAACATGCCTGTCTTATCGAGTGCTGTATGTCTCGGCATCTATGACTTCCTCTTTCTCCCGCATCGTTTCCTTTCTTCTGTGGCACTTTATGTTCAGACGCTAGCAGGGAGCTTCAGGATCATCACCACACTGTCAGATGTGAGGCTCTGACTGTAATGTATATGATTCGTGTACGTATGAGCCCCAGCTGCGGTGACACCTCTGGAGTTCATGTAATTACATACAGAACTCCTTCCCACCTGGGGCATTGTATGAAGGCAGCTGTCATCTGATTTCAGGTGTACAATTGATGTTAGAGTTTATACATGATATACTGTAGGCCATGTTTTATATAGAAGCTAGTATTCTCTACTTCAGCACATGTTTAACACGGACTTTAACGAGTCATTGGAGCTGACAAAAAAAAAGGGATAAGATCAAAGGCAGAAAATGAGTGCTTTTTTGCGCTTTAATCTTGTCAGTGTGTAGGCTCATAATATTTAGCTGTGCATAATGATATCGTCACTGTTATGGTGGTTCTGCAGGATTTTGCCAATTATCTTCTCTCTCTACAGACAGAATTAGCTCAATGTTCTGACCCAAGATGATGATTAGTGTTTACGTCCACACCGGGCTGAACATGTGCGAGAGAAGCTTTCAAAACAATTTGAATTTATCAAGCAGAACACATTGTGTTTTCTTGGTTTTGTGCTACTCTAGTGAGCAGCATGGGCGATGTTTTTCACAGTTTCTGAGGCCACAAAAAGAGGATAAATGTGCCGCTCTGAATTTATACATCAACTCGGCAGCAGCCAGTAAATACAATGAGCTATACAGGAAAGTACATGTGTTCTTTCATGTAGAGCTTAAGCCTTGAATCTAGAGAAAAGGCTTACACTAGAGCTTAATCCCTTCCTGCGGTTGCTGTTCTGGACCTGCTCGCTACTGATTTTGCAAACCTTTATGGAAAAACTTCATATGTTAACATCCCAGATCTGGTGGATGATGCTTGAAAGACTACATATATAAATGATTTCATCCAGTTTATTGCCATATATTCAGGATGAAAACTGCTGGTGGATTCACAGAAAAGTCCAGATTTTCTTGTCGATGTTATGAATAAGGAAAATTCCTTTAAATTCCCTTCAGTATACACCAACGTTCAAAAGTTTGGGATCACCCAGACAATTTCTTGTTTTCGATGAAAACTCACACTTTTATTCATGTGCTAACATAATTGCTCAAGGGTTTTCTAATCATCAATTAGCCTTTCAACACCATTAGCTAACACAATGTAGCATTAGAACACAGGAGTGATGGTTGCTGGAAATGTTCCTCTGTATCCCTATGGAGATATTCCATTAAAAATCAGCTGTTTCCACCTAAAATAGTCATTTACCACAATAACAATGCCTACATTGTATTTCTGATTCATTTAAAGTTTAGTTTCACTGAAAAAAAAACTGCTTTTCTTTCTAAAATAAGGACATTTCTAACTTTTGAACGGTAGTGTCTCATTTTTACTCATCAACTCAAAATATTTCTTGATTTCAGTTTTACAGAGATATCCAGGAACCAGAAATGTAACCTTTACTCATTCAGTCCAAGAGTTATGTTTGATTTTTCAATTTTCTTACTCGAGGAAAGATTTCATCCGCTGACCTTAGCTTTCATGGTTTCTTTGGTCACGCATTCTGATGTCCCTTCCTCCTCCTGGGTCTCTATCTAAAGCACCATGAGCGTGAATCAAGTGAAAAAAAAAAAAATCCTGAAAGCCTTTCCTCCTCCCTCAGTCCATCCTCTGAGAGCTGTCTGGCCTCGTTGTGTCAGAATGCTGCCCCCTCAAGGCGTCTGGTTATATCACAGAGTGGAGCTGGATGGTGGCAGAGCTGCAGCTGTAATCAGCAGACAGTGAGCGACTTCTTGCTGTGTTTATGTCTGTGCACGTGGATCTGTGCCACGTCTGAAGCTGTGAGTGCCAACGCTTGAACGCTCGTGCTTCTTCAACTCTCTGCTGCTGCATCAAACATGAGACGAGATGCAGGAGCCGTTTGCTGAACAGTGAGGCTTGATAGTGACATTTAAAAGGCTGGAAGTAGGGGTCTGATCTGGGGAAATAGTCCATCAGAATGTGAGTTTATCTGTGTTTGCATTTGTGTGGGTTCTTATGTAAAGCTGACAGACGATTAGCAGGATAGGAAAACACATATCAGCTCCACAGTTTCCGTTTTAGCTCATTTTTGCATCTTTTGGCATTAAAGAAATTATGAAAATGAAACAATCAGAAGTGGAAAAAGATCAACAACTGGTTGGACTTGTTCCGGGGTGCCAAACTCATCTTAGTTCAGAGGCAACAACATCCCAGTTTGATCTCAAGTGAGCAGAAAAATCACAGCATAAAAACCTCTAAATAAATACAACTCCACAATTTTCCTTGTTTTAATGTAAAAAAGTACATTCTGAAAATGTTCACATTTAAAGAATTATATTTTTGCAAAACATTATTAACAAACTGAAATTTGTTTTTAAAAAAAATAAATAAATTCAGTTCCAACAATATCATGCCCCAGTTAAACATTTACACATTACAACTTATAAATCACAGAGTGTCTACAAAAACACAAAACATTTAGTCACTGTTATCTGGAACTGAATTATATAGTATTTTACTTTAAAAAAGACTAATAATACGAAAATGGGACACAAAATGGCAAAAATGTGTGAAACAAAACGACAAAAACAAGAAACAAAACAACAAAAAGGCTACAAACAATAAAAATCAGACAAAAAAGACAAAAAACAACGAGACAAAATATTACAAAAATGGGACACAAAATGACAAAAGAACAATGAACAATCTAGTATTTTACTTTATGATCAAAGCAACTTTTCTAGAAATTACTTTAAATTTATAATTTTACAAATTTACAATCTGCAGTTAATATCTTCTCTATCATTTTTACATTTTACAAAGTCGTCCTGTAGAGGGCCAGATTGGACCCTCTGGAGGGCCGGTTTTGGCCCGGGGGCCACATGTTTGACACCCTGGACCAGTTCTTTAAAGACACGCTGTAACCTGCAATTGATTCCCAAAAGTAGACACTGCTTAATTCTAAGGGGTCCTCAGTTTGAAAAAAAGGCTGATTTATGTTCCTATAGAAAGTGTTTAGCATTTATTAATAACATATTAATCAAAGGTTTATTCCACTGAAGATCACTGAGATGAAACACACAACCCTGATGTTGTTGCCTGATGAGTGCTAGTGATGCTGCAGGATGGTTTCTATACTTTTGTTGTTTGAGTTTTTCTAAATCAGTTCAGAGAAACACACTACTCCTTAAAGAGCACAGTAAACAACAGTATCTGTGTAATTCGTGTCATGCCATTGATTCATCTCTTTTTGCCCTTAATACCAGTTTGAGTTTTCATGTGCAACACCTGAAATGTTTGTTTTGAGTTGTTTTTTTTTTTAAAAGACAGTCTCTAGCAGGTCCTTTTTTTTTTCAAAATAAATGTTTTATTTCAGCATTGAGACTGGTTGAAATGGTTTTGACCTGGAAAATCTGCAGCATTTTACATTTTAATGATTCATTGAGCTGATAAAATGTTTGTTTTTGCCTTGTTTTTGCAGAAAGTGAGTGAGAAGGTTGGAGGAGCAGAAGGAACGAAGCTCGATGAGGACTTCACTGAAATGGAAAAGGCGAGTCTGAACTGTTTTCTCAAGTAACTCTAGGGATTATAACTAGATTAGACCGTAGTCATTGTTAAAATCACATTCAAACACTGCAAAATGCAGTTTAAAGTTTTGTCATTAATCCACTGATTTAGCTTTGAGACACAAATATTCTTCCCAAAACAGCAGGACTTTGTCCATAGAGGAGTTTTGGTAATTGCCTTTACTGAAGCATATTAAAGGTTTCTTTTTATAAAATGGTCCGAAAAAATAGGAAAAAGCAAACCTTTGCTGTACGCAGGCCAATTCTGTTTACTGACATGTGTAACCAACTTCCCCTAGACCGCAAACACCCTGTTCAGTGTCAGAAGTTCCCCCCAGAGACATGCTACACACTTGTATACTTTGAAATTCAATTCAAAACTAACATCTTGCAAGAGAAGTTGATGGTACAGAGCTGTTCTCACTCTCAGCACCATTCTGCAGAACACTTTCTCTTATCCTTCTACTCTCTGCTTGATGGCAGGTTTAATGATGCATTAATTGTGCTTTTTTGTTGTCGTTGGTTTTCCAGAGGGTGGACGTCACCGCTCGAGCAGTGCTGGACATCATGACCAAGACCACCGAGTATCTGCAGCCAAACCCAGGTGACAGAAACGAGCTACGCTGCATTTGATGGTTGCCCTTATTTATTCTGATTTCTTTTGTCTCCCAAGAAAAGTAAACTGATATAAAACAAAACCGCCCACCGTCTTATTACTGCTTTGTATACTATGTACGGTGCACTGCCGTTCAAAAGTTGGTGTCACATAGAAATGTCCTTATTTTTGAAAGAAAAGCAGTTTTTTTCAATGAAGATAACATTGAATTAATCATAAATCCAGTCTAGACTTTGTTAATGTGGTAAATGACTATTCTAGCTGGAAACGGCTGATTTTTAATGGAATATCTCCATAGGGGTACAGAGGAACATTTCCAGCAACCATCACTCCTGTGTTCTAATGCTACATTGTGTTAGCTAATGGTGTTGAAAGGCTAACTGATGATTAGAAAACCCTTGTGCAATTATGTTAGCACATGAATAAAAGTGTGAGTTGTCTAGGTGTCCCCAAACTTTTGAACAGTAGCGTACCACTGGTGGTTGTTGCCAAAGAGCTCATTTTGAACAGTGATTGGTTCTGGTAGCGAGGCTTAAAGTCACTTCAGACAGTGGAAACTGCCAACTGGAAGCATTTTGATATCTTGTTATATCCGTTCTTTGCTTTCTAGGCGTCAGTCAGCTTCATTTTTACATCTTTTGTTAGTTTCTTGGAGAAACCCGTCGCTGCTGAGTGTCGCCATTGAGTTCAAAGAGAATCTACCAAACTGAGCCATCATCAGCTGACAACTCCTGACCTCATTTGTTGCACAGGCCGCTATTACTGTTGATTTTTCTTTTTCTTTTTCTCACATTCATGAAGTCAAAAATGACAGTAGAAATATGTCAATGGTTGAAGAAGCTCACAGTAATTTGAGTATCAGATTTCTTCAGTGTAAATTTATTATTTCCAGAAATCTGTAGTTACATTAACAAAGTTACTGAAATTGTGTGACGTAGCATCTATTTGCCACACTGTGATATGTTCTGATGTCAGAAAATATCCAATAATAAATACATAATAAATGTTAACAGTCACTATAAAATCTGATCAGTAGTAAAATTGTTGTACTTTTGCTTCTTTAAATACTTGCAATTCTTGTCATTTCCAAAATTATTCCATAAACGAAGGTTTGCTCGACAGTTTAGGTGATTTTGTTGATGCAAACTGACTCTTATCTTTGTTGACCTTCTGTTTGTTCATCACCTCAAACTATTAACAGTTTTTCCAGGATCCTTATCAGCCTTTTTAAACATCGGATTTTTTTCTGAAGAGCGCATCTGAATTTTGTCTGAATCTGTCATATTCCTCCATAGTGGGTTCATGCATCAGTTTATGCACACAATGATCCTCAAATTGAATAAACTCCAAATAAATTGCAGACAAGAAACCACAATGAGGCATTTTGATTAGATCTGACGCTGGTGTGTTTGGCCTGCAAATTTAAAACGTGCTCAAACATTTGCCCCCGAGGTGTTTTTTTTTTCATTAGTGCTTTGTCTTCACAGCTACCAGAGCCAAGATGAGCATGATGAACTCCATGTCACGCATCCGGGGTCAGGAGAAGGGCCCCGGCTACACGCAGACCGAGGCCATCCTGGGAGAGTCCATGCAGAGGTTTGGCAGGGAGCTTGGCGAGGAGTCTGGCTTTGGTGAGCTCAAAGTCTGACAAGCACAAGCTATTTTTTTACAGGCTTCACAAGAACAAAGTAGAATAATTTAATTCCCTCAAGGACGCAGTAACAATGTCATGAAAAATGTATGAGCCTGTTTTGCAGACAAGATTGCCAGCAGTTTGTTATTTACTTCACAAGTGAAGGTATTAAAATATTGAGAGCGAAGCCTGTGTCTTCAAAATCTGCAATAGATTCTAATGAGATGCTCTTACTGAGAAGGACACTTATGAAATATTTGTTTCCTTTACTACACGCTGGCATTGAAATGGGGCTGCACAGTGGCTTGGTGGTTAGATCTGTCGCTTTGCAGCTAGAAGATCCCCGGTTTGCGTCCCGGCCTTCCTGGGATCTTTCTGCATGGAGTTTGCATGTTCTCCCTGTGCATGAGTGGGTTTTCGCCAGGTTCTCCGGCTTCCTCCCACAGTCCAAAAGCGTGTTCAGGTTAATTGGTAACTCTAAATTGTCCGTAGCGTGATTATTTGTCTCTATGTGTAGCCCTGTGATAGACTGGTGACCTGTCCAGGGTGTTCCCTGACTTTTCTCTAAGTCAGCTGCGATAGACTCCAGCCCTAATGAGGATTAAGTGGTGTATAGATAACGGACGGATGGATGACAATGAAATGCATCTTTCAAGTTATTTATGGTCTAAATGTGTGTGTAATTTTCCCAGGCCTTGCTCTGATCGACGCTGGAGAAGCCATGCGTGAGCTCGGAGAAGTTAAGGATGCTCTGGACATGGAGGTGAAGCAGAATTTCATCGATCCACTGCAGAACCTCCATGAAAAAGATCTGAAGGAGATTCAGGTACGAGTGCAGAGCTTTAATACACAACGACATGGGGATCTGAAGTCGTCCCCAGTTCAAGGATTCAGATTTGTGTTTGTCTTTTGCAGCATCACCTGAAGAAGATGGAGGGTCGCCGTCTGGACTTTGACTACAAGAAGAAGCGTCAGGGCAAAGTGACAGACGACGAGATCAAACAGGCACTCGAGAAGTTTGACGACTCAAAGGAGATTGCTGAGCAGAGCATGTTCAACCTGCTGGAGAGTGATGTAAGGATCTGCCTCCCGGCTCGGTGTTCATGAGTAGTATCCACCACAGGCTCAGTCGCAAACAATTTTCTAGTTTCCTCAATAGTCTTTATTTATTTCACTGTCTCAAAATTTCCTCTCCTGGTGTCACTACATCTCTTTCCATTACCCTTTTGTGCGCCACAAACTATGCCAATAAATTGAGGTCATGGCTCGTGATGTATTAGAAGCCCCCTATATTATCTGCTGCTGGAGAAAAACATTTATGTACCAAATTGAAAATACAAAAATGAAACCCTCATGAGCATCAGCCTGCTTCAGTGGCATCCATGACTATCACTATGTGACCATTTTTCAAACAGGAACCAGCTTAGGATGCAGTTTTAGAAACTTTCACATCTACAGTGGTTCCAGATGTTGCTCCAGTTTATTTACAGTCACCCTAAGCAGTGTTTATGCACTTTATATCAAGTTCAGACTATGAAATACACTAAAGCAGGGCTGTCAAACTCATTTTAGTTCAGAATTCAGCCCAATTTGATCTCAAGTGGGCCAGTACAATCAGAGTATAATAACCTATAAATAACCACAACTCCAAATCTTTCCTTTGTTTTAGTGCAAAAAAGTTCAGATTTAAGGAATCACCTTTTTATAAAACATTATGAACAATCTGACATTTCTTAAGAAAAATGAATTCAATTTCAACATTACGCCTCAGTTTGTCATTTACACATTACAACTTCCAGATCACAGAGTGTCTATAAAGGCACAAAACATTTAGTCACAGATATCTGGATCTGAATAGTAAAGTATTTTACTTTATGATCAAAGCAGCAAAAGTCAGACAAAAAAAAGACAAAAACAAGATAAAATATTAAAAAATGAGACACAAAATGACAAAGGCAAGAAACAAAATGACAAGAAATACGACAAACAATATGAAACTAAACAAAAAAGATTTGACAAAAAACTTACAAAGCCACAAAAACTGAGCAAGCGATAAAAACAAGAGAAAAAAACTACACAAATGACACAAACAAGACAAAAAGTGACAAAAGAGAGAAACAAAACATCAAAAATAGACAACACAAGCAAGACAGAAAAACACAAAACAACAAAAACAATGGATAAAACAACAAATAAAGCAAAACATGAAATGACAAAAAATAAGACAAAAAGCACAAACGAGACAAAAAACAAACACAAAACGACAAATGTCAGACAAAAAAGACAAAACACAACAAAAACAAGACGAAATACTACAAAAGAGAGACACAAAATGACAAAAGAACAATGAGTAATCTAGTATTTTACTTTATGATCAAAACAACTTGTCATGGTCTAGAAATTATTTTAAATTTATAGTTTTACAAATTTGCAATTAATGTCTTCTCTTTAATTTTTACACTTTTGGACGATCTGGAGGGCCAGTTTCAGTCCATGGGCCGCATGTTTGACACCCCTACCCCAAAAGATTTGACCTGTTCTTGAGTTTGGCATTTTTTGTCACCATCCAGGCCTCCAGATGAACTTTTTCACTGAGTAACTTTCTTCCACCTTGTCACAGGAGAAGCACTTTACTTACTTAACATCTGCTAATCATTAAATACTATATTTACCGATGTTCCCTAAACGCATCACAGTGCAGGCTGGTGTGCTCTGACAGGTGTTGGACCACAAAGTACATTGAAATTAGTAAAATGGGGCATGTTAATGTCAGATCTGTTCAAGATGAAACCGAGTGATTTCTTTTCTACGTGAGAGGTTTTATATGAGCAGAAAAAAAAAATAGCTCATGCAGGTGCATTTTTCACAAGAAGAGCACATTTTTAAATGTACATACCGCAGCTGACTGTGTTCATGTCATTACAGGAAGCTAAAATTATCAGTGATTTAATTTTGTGGCCCTGTTTCTGTGTTAACCATCGTAATTGAATGAATTGGTTTTTTCATCAGGTGATTCTGAGGTGGGACCTCTCCTTCTCCGTCTCTTCTTCCCTCATTTTCTTTTTAAATATTCAGCTACAGCTCAGTTTATCTTGTATAACACATAGCAACTAAATAGGTTGCAGGAACAGACTATTAGAGCCAGTGACATTATAAAAGTTCTACTTTCCATCACTGTGGTTAACACAGCAGCTGCATGTTCCAGTTAGAGACGCCAAAACAGCTTCATGATCATCACACACTCGCATGAAGGTTTAAGTGGCACACTTTCAAAATAAGGTCACAAATGCACCATTTTGGTTGCAATCTGGAGCCCTGCCATCTTGTTTTTTTTTAAATCGGATGAGTGAGGGGTGGATCTGATATAAAACTTAAAGACACTATGCACACTGGAAGCTTGTCGATCACATGGCGGGAGCGTCCCCTCTTTGTCGGCTCTTTGACTGTAATCTGGACCATAATGTAAAAATAAACACCATGTATTAAAGGAGACTTGAAAGTAGGTATTGAGACCCTGAATGCATCAGTAATAAGCTTACTGAGGTAACTAATCTAGTCAGAAGTAGGCTCATTTTCTCATAGATTTTAATAAAATCAAACTTCTTTTTTGCAACCTGACAAATCGCCCCCTGCTGGCTGTTGGAAAGAATGCAGGTTTGAGGCATGTCAGCAGTGGCTTTACTGAGCGTAGCCTCAGATACAGAGTCTATGTCCACCTTTTATTACTTTTTTACACTCATCTGATGTAGATTGCAGGAATAAGCATGCCTTTAGCCAATCATTTTACACAGTTTTGCATGTTACTGTTCTCAAAATCCACTTTTTCCGCTTAATTCTTCCTTAATAGTTCCCACTTTTATGGTGTGGTGGTCAGGATTACTACACAGATGTGGAAATGAATGTAAATTTAAAAAAAATTCTAGGTCTTGACAAGGTATAAAATACTATGTTCAGTTCCAGATACTTGCGATTAAATGTTTTGTACCTTTTTGTACACTGTGATCTGTAAGTTGTAATGTGTAAATTATCAACTGAGACATAATGCTGTTGAAAGTGCACTTAATTTTTCTTGAGAAATTTCAGGTCGTTCATGATGTTTTGCGAAAAGATAGTTCATTAAATGTGAGTATTTTCAGAAAGTACTTCTTTGCACTAAAAGAAATAAAAAAAAAAGGCGTTATTTATCGGTTATTTTGCTGTGATTTTAATGGTCACTTGAGGTCAAACTGGGCTGAATGTGGCCCCTGATCTAAAATGAGTTTGACACCCCTGCTCTAGAGAATCCTACATTTTAAAATGAGATTTCTAAATTAAACGATTAATTGAAAATAAATTCTCAAAATGAATTAACAGCGACAATATTGCCTCCCACATTTGAATGGCTGAGTCTTACAGGTTCGTGAATCGTTGGCCGGCTGTGTCGATGTTTAGTAGATCCTGTGCTTCTTCTGTGGCTTTCAACAGATCGAACAGGTGAGCCAGCTGGCTGCGTTGGTCCACGCTCAGGTGGAGTATCACAGCCGGGCTGCTGAGATCCTCACACAGCTCTCCAGTAAGATCGACGAACGGTGAGTTTGTAGAAGAATTCATGTTTCAAACGCGATGCAACAGTGCCAGAATGGGGTTCGTGTTAATCCCTGTCTTTGTGCTCTTGCGTTCCTCTTCGCAGGATAAGGGAGACTTCTAACAAACCCAGGAAAGAGTTTGCCCCGAAGCCACGTACATCTCTGGACTTCTCCATCAGCGAGAACCACAATGGAGGCATCCACAGCGCTCGATCTCCAGGTGAGGCCTGGAAAACAAAGCTCAGTGTTCAGAAACACGTCCAGAAACTAGTCCTGCTGTCGCAATAAAATAACCGTTGGTCTAAATCTCACAACTTTCAGTTTATTTGGAGACAACAACAAAAAATGTGAACTTGTTGCAGTTTTTTTCCACTAAAGGATAGTTTCTGGGCTCGTTTCTTTTCATTTATGAATTTCTTTCTGTTAACACACTTGGTTTTTAATTTTTACTGTAAATTCTCAAATACACACAAGTACTGCTGTGGATAGGTGCAAAAAAAACAAATAAAGACCAAAGACAAATAGAAGAAACTAACCCAAATCAATTTTGATTAATTTTTAAATTTCTAAATATCAAGTTACTGAAATGCAATCTTTCCTATAAGTGTTTTTTAGATAAAACTACAAATGGGAATCATTTAAAAAGAGGATGGTCTCTTGCTATGGATGATAGTTTATCAATTAATCCTTCATTTAACCCTTAGATGCATAAGTGGGTCAAAAAATGACCCGGTGAGGTTATTTTCCTGCAATATCTTTGCAATGAGAAGTTGTTTTTGTTTTGTTTTTTTAAATATCATTTTATTTTCCAGCTATTCCTCAAAAAACATGTTTAGGGTCCAATCAATGGAGCATCTAAGGGTTAAATGAGTAGTTTTGCTGATATTTTTCTAGTATAGCAAAGTACAATAAGTGCAAGTTTAGAGACAAGTAGAAATACTCAACAACACAGAATTTACATTAGCATCCCATCAAAGAATATGAGGAAAAACATGTTTTTATAGAAAAGAGGGAACTCCCCATTTCAGAGCAATGCAATAAAACATATTTGAGAGTTTACAGTGCGTTTATTGTGTTTGCTAATTTTATCTTTCTTCTCAGCCTTTTCCCACAACATTTATTACCAGTTTTTACCTGCTACTACTGATCAAATGTACCAGAACAAACCAATACAACTCTGCACTCTTCTCTTTCCCGCTATGATTTCTGTTTGTTCTTTTAGGTGCCAGGTCTCCAGGTGAGCCAGGTCAAACTTGTGCTTCTTTTCTGTTTGTTGTTTCTACATCTGTGCGCTCATGAAACCATTTCATTTACACTGAAAACTATACTTCTTTCCTCCCCGCCTCCCTTCGTGTCGTTTCCTCCTCCCTCTTTGCAGCAAGGTCTCCAGGTGAGACAAAAGTGAATCCCGGAGAGATACAACAATATCTCTTCATATTTTCCCTCACATCCATTTCTTTTTTTTTCATTTTTGTTGTAAGAAAACTGTTGTTCTTAAATGATCCAAATCAACAAAGAGCAGAAAATCAAGTGCCGTCTGCTTGCCTCGCAAAGAATCTAAAAAAGCTGAGTGGCGGACGAGCATTTGCTGTTTCTGCTGTGTTCTCTCATCGGTTTTCTGATCTGCCTTATCCTCCTGTTTCTTTGTCCGTCTGCTCCTCCACCTCTCTTTCAATTTGTCATCCAGCTTCCTCTCGCTGTCTCGTTTACTGACCTCATCATTTCTGCGCCTTCTGTGCTCGTCCATCACTTCTTTCTTTTTTTTTTCCATTGACAAAAAAAACTGGTTACTAAAATTCAATTTTCACCATTTTTTTTTTCTTCTTTTCTCTTCACAGCAAGATCTCCAGGTGAGCAAGAGTGACTTGGGACGAGATGCAAAAATCTCTCTGTCACTCTTATTTTTCTCTACATGGACTTTTGAATATGTGCATTTTTGTTGTCTTCTTTTGTGTTTGCAGTGCAGCTTGTCTGCAGTGCTGTCTCTGTCTAACCCGTTTTCTCTTTTACTCATCTTTGTTTTATTGTTACAGAAAGAGTTGAGCATTTTGGGAAATGCCTTTTTTTTTTTTTTTTTAAATTTCCAAATATAACTTTTTTGTCTCTGCGCTAAATAGGAAGCTATAACCAGACAACTTACTGTAGCACCTCTAAATTCCACTAGTGATATTTCAAATGCTAATTAGAAGGGGGCAGTATCTTTGTGAAGCTGCTGGACAAACGCTCACCTAAAAAAATGCCCTGGTAAAAGAGCGAATTGCAGGTTTTACTCTTGGGTTTGGTTACAGATAAAACAAATACATCCAATTTTACATTTTGATTTGTAGACAGGTAAAACAAATGAGATATAATGTAGTAACTGGTGAGCTTCAGAGGGTCTTTAAGCCATGTTCTGTTACATAAGATAACATAAGATAACATAAGATAACCACAGGAAACTTCCATGCCAGATATTGCTCAGAAAAAACAAAATGATAGAACATGAGAATAAATGCAATGCCTGGTAGACAAGCAAAAAGAGATCAGTACGATACTTGAATTCAATAAAATACACTACCATTCAAAAGTTTGGGGTCACGCAGACAAATTCATGTTTTCCATGAAAACTCACACTTTTGTTCATGTGCTAACATAACTGCACAAGAGATTTCTTATCATCATTGAGTCTTTCAACACCATTAGCTAACACAATGTAGCATTAGAACACAGGAGTGATGGTTGCTGGAAATGTTCCTCTGTACCCCTATGTAGATATTCCATAAAAAAATCAGCCGTTTCCAGCTAGAATAGTCATTTACCACATTAACAATGTCTAGACTGGATTTCTGATTCACTTAAAGTTATCTTCATTGAAAAAACTGCTTTTCTTTCAAAAATAAGGACATTTCTAAGTGACCCCAAACTTTTTAACGGTAGTGTAGGTAAGTTAATGTTGAGATAATTTGGCGAAAATAACAAAAAATTATATTTGAAACCATTTTCCATAAAGATAAATCTTACATTTGCATCACTTGTACAAATACATATTCCTGTGAAATGTTGCCTTTGGCTCTCTGGGGCGTGTAAACAGTTCATTACTGGCCCCAAAGGCTGCACTTTTTAAGGGGTATTTTTGCCAACCACAAAGGGCAACAAGAAAAGCCCTCAGAGAGCGTAGTACTCTGTGAAGGCTGCTCAGTCGTATCGTTTCTGTATCATCACAGATAAGTCCTGATAAGTCCGCAGCAGTGCATTTGTAGTGGGATTACAATCATGTGATCATTAGCAGGCAGCTGACGTAGTGTTCACTTGTCATAGTTACAGTGACGCCGTGCCGCTGTCTCGCAATGATACAGAAATCTTTAACAAATTCGTGGATCCAGACTATAAAGGTATGTGTCCACTGGATCCGTTTTTCCTGCATGTCAACGCGTCGCATCCGAAAATCGCCTGCTTGGTGGGCGGTCACTAGTGGGCCACTACTGGTCACATGACAGCGCTTTCAGCTTGAGTCCGGTAGACGCATCGGACCAACATCGCAGCTCGGTCGCAAATTTTCTCTTTTATTTTTAAAACACTTCAGCGAAAAGTATTTCTGAAAGCATATGAAGTGAGAAATAAGCTGTGTAATTGCTGAATCTGTCCTTGTTTAAGTTCAACGGCGTTTGACGAAAGTTTTGCGATGCGTTGGACCTCGGCACTTCGAATTTGCACAAAGTAGTAGTGGGGCAGTGGTGGCGCAACAGTTAAGTCTCTGGACTACTGATCAGAAAGTCAGAGGTTCAAGCCCTGATGTGGCCACTGGTGGGTCCTTGAGCAAGGCCCTTAACCCTTCCTGCTCCAGGGGCACTGCACTGTGGCTGACCCGTCGCTCTGACTCCCCCAATTGGGGAAAGATGCGAAAATCAGAATTTCCCCTCATAGGATAAATAAGGAATAATAAATAAAAAATTAATTAATTAATTTAAAAAAGTAGAAGTCGAGTCTACTTTATGTAAATGAGTTCCGGGGAGACGCACTGGATTGCAGCTCGAAACGCACTGCAACGGAACCAGCATAACGCGTTTCACATAGACAATGAATGGGATGCGGGTACTATAAGCCGCGTCACTGCCAAAATCTAATCACTTAGTCCTTGTGTCATTTCTGACCTTCCCTGAAAATTTCATCCAAATCCGTTAGTCCATTTTTGAGCAATGTTGCGAACAGACAGACAGACAAACATACGGCAATTGTCACAAAACTTCGCTGCATTCCTTGGTGGAGTAATAACAAATTTCCACAAATGGCACAGAGAATCCATAAGAGCATTTCCCAAAATACTGAGCTACTCCTTTAAACTCTGCACTCCTCATTATACTTTGCAGTCACTGATGGTTTTGTGTCTCCTTTGCTTTGTCTCCTCCTCTCCTTTCCCTCTTTCAGCCAGGTCTCCAGGTGAGCCTTTCACAAGCTTTTCTTCTGGTCAATATGTTTCTAATCTATATGCTGCATCTTATCTCCTCCCCCTGCCTGTTTCTAACTCTTCTTCTCTCATCTCTCTCCATCCAGCCCCTATGGACCAGCCCTGCTGTCGTGCCCTGTACGACTTCGACCCTGAGAATGAAGGTGAGCTCGGCTTCAAGGAAGGCGATATCATCACCCTCACCAATAAGATCGATGAAAACTGGTACGAGGGGATGCTGCACGGCAACTCAGGCTTTTTCCCCATCAACTATGTGGATATCCTGGTGCCGCTGCCCCACTAGGACGACATGCAACAAACCCTGGCCTCCAGCTCTTCTCCCGCCCCTCCCAGTATTCCCAGTAACCATTTCCTAAACATTCCTACTAACCACCTGTGCTCCGCTTTGCGGGAGTCAAAACAGCAGCAACACAATAAAGCGAGTGTAGATTTGAACAAGATTGACGATGAATAAAAGTATGCACCAAGTCGAGCGTAAAAACTTTTAAAGAAAATGAGGAAAAATCTGCATTTCTATTGTTGCTCTTCCCCCCTTTTATCCCAGGAGGTACCTTCAGGCTTCCATACTCATTTATCTATTTCTGTCCCAGCTTCTGTCTCAGTTTGAGTTGGCTGTCAGTCCGTCATGAGTTTGTCAGAGCAGCTTTGCAAAATCACCACTTTCTCTCATTCACTGTATTTTGTGGAAACCTCTACAGTAGATAGAAGATTTTCTCTCACGTATTATGAACAAAAAAAAGAAAAAAAAAAGCAAAAAAAAAAACTTGGTCCATGTGCTTCATGTTTGTTAGACTGTAGGTCAAGCATGGTTTCAAGTGTTTTAACATTTTATCTTATAAGACATATTGAGCTGATGTAGTTTTGTTTTAAATAGTCCTCTTTCTAACTGTAGTGGTCCCTCGACATGCTCTGGGGCACTTTCTGCAGAAACTACGTCCTCGTCGTGCCCTAAAAAACTCCGTCCAAAGGAGTTTTGACAAAAGCTGTAAACGGATCCATCAAGCCGACAACAAAGATTACTCGTAGTAGTTTTATTTTTTACATATCAACATGTGCGCGTGATCCTTCATATGTGATTTAGATACCAAAGTTACCTGTTCAAACCTGAATAAACTGCGACAGAAGGTGTCAGCGATTCTGTTCGATGCGACAGGGTGAAGCTTATAATCTCTAGTTCTTTGGTATTTTATTAGGCGGGGATGAAACTAGTATTCTTAAGTACGTGACATTACATATCTGAGCCAGTGATTAGTGAAGTGACGACCTGATTTGCAAAAACACAAGTTGTGAAGTTTAAACTGTTTGAAGTGATGTAAGCAAACTATGGTGCATAAGTTTCAGTCCTCCGACATGTATTTTATCGGCAGTGTGACAATTGGTTGGTGTGTTGTGATATAATAACTTATAGGACTTAACCGCTCAACAGTTTGTTTCTACAGCTGAAGGCGTCGCTCCTTCTGCTGCATCCCTAATAGTCCGATTAGTATTCTGTACTCTAGCTTTATAAGTATTAAGACGAAACTAGACGCGAGTGCTTTCTATGGAGGACAAAGGAGCGCACAAATGGCTGAGCGGAATGAGATCTCATTTCTTTTTGTCATTGAAATGATGCAACTTACACCGAAAACCCCTTTTCTTTCGTATACTAAAGACAAAAAGCCACCGTTTTCCCCTTTTTCCACGTCGTGTCAGACCTCAGAGGAAACTGTTGTAGGTGATGTTTATTTTTTTTCCCTGACCTGCCATATGCTTGTATGCAAAACTATGTGGGATTGTGCTCCGTCTCTTAGTGATCTACCGATAATCTCAAATCCGGCCCAGTTCTGTGTTTTAGTCAGGTTAGGTGCCGCGGTGCGCACAATGTCGACGACCTAATAACCTTTGAGCTAAATAGTCCGCAGAAGCAGCAGCACTGTTTTCTCTCCCATCTTGTAGTAATGTTGTGCGTGTAATCCAGGGGAGGGGTGTGTTTGTGGGTTTGCGTACCGTACATGTTATGCACAGGGACGGGGACGCAGAGGACCTCTGATACTGAGGTATTTAAGATATACTGTCTCTGACAGTGTTCAACATTTAAACAAACATGGATGTCTCTTTGAGCAAAGGACCAATAGAACTACAATAAGCGATGCAAAACCAACCGATGACCCATATTAAGTGTTTTTTTGTTTCAAAGGGAAGCACAACTTTAACAGACGGTCCACTTTGTTGGCTGGAGAGGAATAGCAAAACAGTCAAGAGGTCATGTATTTATTTATTTTTGAAAAAATTCCTTCCTTCTTTTTCTCTTTCACTTTTTTTAATGTGTATCTTTGCCCTCAATGAGGACTGTACAGCTTTTTGTGTTTTGTTTTCACCTTGTGTGTATAGTCCCGCATCGACAGTAACGTATCTTATTTTTGTAAGTGTGACAAAAAGTATAAACATACGGTATAGATGTATATATACAGTATATCACCCAGAAGTAATGTGACAGGAGGGATTCTCTGTGCTGCACATGATTGTCTTTGGATTGTTTTTTGTTTTCTGTTTTTTGTTTTCTCTTATTCTTGCACTGGATTCTAAAACTGTACGCTTGATGTAAAGAAAAAAAAAAATGTGAAAAATTAATGTAATTTATTCAAATAAATACCAAGAAACTGTTATTGCTCTGACGACTTTGGATTCGTACGCACGCAGATTTGTTTTGTGGCATCCACAGTTGATTTAAAGTTCACTGCGAAATCATTTTATATCTTACTTAACAGCTATTTTACTTCACTTCGCTTTTCGAGCTGCAGGAGACCCAGCAGGGACTTGGCTCGGCAAATAGAAGACAAAAACTGATGCATTATTCATTCTCCTGCTGGATTCTTTCATGTTGTCTTGTCAGAATCCAAACAGAAAAAATAGGTCAGGTAAGAAAATCTGTTCTGTACCTCCAAGATAAACCAGAATGCCTTAATAATCCGTTTCGAGCAACATTATAAGTCTGGACTGCAGATTCAGTCATCTTAAAGGCTCCAAAAGATATTAAACAGCCTGTACGTATGAGTAAGCTGGGATGTGCAATACAAACTTTTACAACCTGTACAAACAAGGAATTATAGTAGAGCTGTTGTAAACACTATAAATCATTTGCTATCAGCAGCGGGAATAAACTTCCTAAAGCTCGCTGCTTAAGTCCAAGTTCTGCAAAATAGAACTCCACTATTTCTATTTTATGCAACATTATGCTTTTCTCTGTTGTAGTTAAGGGGACATTTTGCAATTTATGCATTCATTTGACAGTTTTGGTTAGTTTTTAGATAACGTTTTCAGATGCAGTACAGTAATTATCCAGAATTGGAGGACATTTGGGCATCAAAATGTTTGAAAAATAAACCTCTTCTGCAGTTTTCTGCTCCATATTCATCAGTAATAGGTAATAAACTATCAAGGGCTTGATTGGCTCAGCTTACATATCAATGGTACCATTTTTATTCCATGTTTTATTTGTTGTTGGCTAACCCTACTCTAATCACAGTAACAGGGTTGCTAATCCATGCTAATGTTAGCTTTTTCTCAGGAGTAGAAGCTAGATATTTATAAGATAAGATGAGATAATCCTTTGTTGCAACAATAATATGTACAATATGTACAAGGATGAAAAATGAAAATGAATAAATACAGTATTAACACACTGTAGACAAACAGCAATATATACTATTATATATAATATATATTATAATATATTGAACTAGCTGCTACTTATTTTATTTTATTTTATTTTATTTAGCCTTTTTTTAACCAGGTTGGTCCCGTTGAGATACAATGACCTCTTTTTCAAGGGAAGCCTGGCCAAGACAGCAGCCAGAGAAACATTAAAAGTGCAACAATTAAAAACAGACAACACTAACTCACTCAACGAAATAAATAAAATGCATGCTAGAAACACAGGATTAACAATTTACATTACAGCAACAACAAGTGTGAAAAGTAGCTGCTGCAAGATCCTTCATACGGTTTTTAAAAATTCCAATAGTGATGAGATCCTTCAGTGTCTTCTGCAGTGAGTTCCAGGCAGCAGGTGCAGAATACTTAAAACAGTGTTTCCCTAATTCAGAATGCACCTTTGGCACGTTTAACAAGTATAAATGATTGGAACGTAAGCAGTAATTGCTGTGGGTTCTGGAAATGTAGTCACATAAATAACGTGGAAGTAGACCTGTTGACCAAGAGGACAAATTTACTTATCTAAAACAATAAAGAAAAAAGTCAAAATAATTTGTCTTATCCTGATAAAATGCATAACATGGTTGCATGAGGTAGAGTGAGACATTCAATCAAGGCTGACAATGTTATGAAAATAGAAGAGAAGACATAGCTTTGCTCTACTCATTCTTTTGGAAAACTGATGATGTTAATTCCAGCGTTTCATGTGATTCACTGTTTTCTTCTTCTTCTACCAGATAAAAAGGTTATGCTAACAGCGTTGTTGTGAGACACACGCTCCATGTATAATATTTATTATTTAAAATATTATGTTGATTTTGACACTGATGATGAAAAATCCCCACAATTTCAAGAGACATCAATGAAAATTATAACACCATAAAAGGAGATTTAAATTTCATTTTAACTGCTTTATTTGAGATTCAATTTGGTCATCAGGGGGTGGGACAAGAGAAAAATGGCATTTTAGGGGGAACTCCAGACTTATTTGGCATTTTAAAAAATATTTCCAAACATTCTTTTCTCCTAGTTTTTTTTTTTTTCAGATTTGGTCTCAGGACAAGTACAATTAAACAACTGCATGTTTCAGTATTTTGGATTATTTGAAATTTGTTGGGTGGGACGTAAAACTACCCCCAATTCTGGAATGACCTTTATATTAAATGTAGTGCAATGCTGCATATTTACCATTCAGCTGTGTAACAATAGCTCCACTCAGAACAGCCACAGCGTCCAAAATGCGACTTACTCGTGCTGAAATTTGAAGCATTTAGTGCTTGAAGCTATGAGTCAAACCAACGCTGGCCTCCATGCAATGACAGGCGGAAGTTAAAAAACCCACAACAATCTGATAAGTCGGCTCAGGTTGTAACTGAGTGACGGTTGACATCAGTGAAACCTGCAGGTCTCCACCCATCATCTCTCACCACAAGTCAGTCTGGCTACACCCTCTCGTCATGCACACATTTAACCCCTATCCTACCTCCACTCTGCTGCATGCAAACACACACACACACACACACAAACTTCGACACTGATCCTACAGTAACGTCCTGCTGCAGATTAAGTCAGCCTGGTCTTTTGATCAGCATCAGAGCATGTCGCCCTCGCTGCCACACACCCTGGGGCCTGTCGCTCCGCTGATCACAGCAAATATGAACACAGCCTTCACTTTGTTTGACATGGTGCATGTGAGATCAGCCCACAAACACCTATGCAAACCAAAGGACACAGTAACTGGCACTGTCGTGTGTGTACAGTTGGATATTGTGGATACAGGGCGTCACCTACTAGATGTTGTTGATGAAACCGTGCCAGCTTTCTGTCTGAGCTGAACCTAAACTAGAAGTGAAGCAACCTCTAGTGGCGGCAAACTTACGGTGCTCTGCAGTGACACAGGTGAGGTTTTAGAATAAAGCTTGTTTTGGTTTTTTTTGGTTAATTACTGATTAAATTATTATTGTTCTTTTTATATTTGAAGGTAGAAACCAACCAATGCCTGTAAGACAATGACAGAAAGTGTTTACATTTATGCTACTTCATGCTTCCACTTCAAACTTTTTACATTTATTTGACTTTAACAGTCACTAGATACTTTTCAGACTGAGATTTTATATGAAAAAACACAATCATCCCATTCAAAGTCAGAAATATAAACAGTACAAAATATATAGATAAGCATAGAAAAAAGAAAATGTCTTAAAAAATATAAACATAAGTACAAAAATATTTTTTTTAAAATAGAAACATGAGTAGAAAAATATGACCTAAAAATATAAACACGAGTAGAAAAGTATTTTTTTAAAATACAAACATGAGTAGAAAAATATTTTTAAAAATATAAACTTGAGTAGAAAAATATTTTAAAAAATATAAACATCATTAGAAAAATATGATCTAAAAATATAAACATGAGTAGAAAAATATGACCTAAAAATATAAACATAAACAGGAAAACATGATCTAAAAATATAAACATTAGTAGAAACAGTATAAGCATAAATGTAAAATGTGCTTTACCTAAGAAAATAAAGTGTAATATACAGTAATAAACAATAATAAGTTGTGTTATTAAGTTATTGCATACAGCTTCTTACACATTCACCCAACAGTAATAATAATGCAGTAATATAGTAATTTTTTATACTTTAAGTAAAAAAAATTTCTACATTTGGCTGCGTTGGGTTCTTACAAAGTGTGATGGACATTTTTTGTATTTTCTAACATTCATAGACTAAACAAGTAACTGATTAATAGCAAAAATAATTTTAAAAATCGTGATTATTCATGAATAAAATGCTAAGTTGAATCCTGAATTTGTCTGACTTGGCATCTTACTAGCTTTGCGACTGTAATTAGTTTGACAACAAAGCTCTCTTCAATGTTGAGTCAGAGAAAACTCCCATCAAAACACGATTTGGGAAATCCAACATGGTGACAATATGCTATTTCTGCCATGCATCTCTGTTTTCCTGTATCTTCATCATCATGCATTGTGTGTAAAATCAGACTATTATTAATGTATGATTCATGCATGAGCCTGATTCATCCGCGTTAATAAAAACACCTGCAGGCTGTTCTCACCTTGATCGTTAAACTTCACTCGTTTTAATTCAAAGATCAGGAGAAACTTTCATGCTGTAAAGCAAAACAGAACCTAACCATATGGACCCTCTGCTGACAGCAGGCAGCAGCAGCTAGATTTCTTCTTATTATTGTTATTACTCATATTCTTAAGAAGAGGAATAAGCACAAAGACAACTTTATAAGTGTTATATTTGTCATTCAGCCCAATTTGATCTCAAGCGACACAAACGAGACAAAAATGATAAAAGCGTGAAACAAAATGACAAAAACGATACACAAAACAACGAATAAAGCAAAACACAAAATGACAAAAATAAGACAAAGACACAAGCGAGACAGAAAGAAAACACAAAGCAACAGAAACGAGAATTAAAATGACAAAAACATGAGACAAATGACAAAAGTCAGACAAAGAACAACAAAAACAAAATATTACAAAAGAGAGACACAAAACGACAAAACACTACAAAATCGTCCCACGGGCCGGATTGGACCCTCTGGCGGGCCGGTTTTCACCCACGGACCGCATGTTTGACACCCCTGATCTGGTCTCTTAAAAATATTCTATTAATTATTATTGTCTTGATCAATTGATCTTCCCCTATTTTGCTGCGTAATCTATTAATTGTTTGATTGAAAAATGCCACAGGGCTGCCGTTTCAGGTTGCTATTACAAATCCAGAAAATCTGCAAATATCATCTCTTTTTATTTAAAATATTCATCTTTCTAATGAAGGGGCTGCACAGTGGCTTGGTGGTTAGAACTGTCGCCTTGCAGCTAGAAGATCCCCGGTTCACATCCCGACCTTCCTGGGATCTTTCTGCATGGAGTTTACATGTTCTCCCGGTGCATGTGTGAGTTTTCTCCGGCTTCCTCCCACAGTCCAAAAACATGCTGAGGTTAACTGGTGATTCTAAATTGTCTGTAGGTGTGATTGTGATTGTGATTGTCTGTATATGTAGCCCTGTGATAGACTGGTGACCTGTCCAGGGTGTCCCCTGCCTTCACTCTAAGTCATCTGGGATAGACTCCACCCCCCATGACCCTAATGAGGATTAAGTGCTGTATAGATAATAGATGGATTTTTCGTATCAAAACCTGAAGCTTACATTACCCACAATGCAAACTGAGCGCTGACCTTTCAGTCAGAGGTTCAGGGGTGATGCTAGCAGCAGCTAACGTAGTGTTGATCTTCCACTATTAAGCAGCGATCAGATCTGGTAACTTCACTTCTTCCTTTCTCTGCTCACCACCAGAATTTTATCATCTTCAAAATGCCTCTTGTGACATCTTTCACAGTAATTCATCAGACTTCAGATGGCTCTGGAGCCTCAACAGGCTTTACGCAACCAGTTTTCACACATGCAGCAGTGCATAATCAGTCAAACCGCTCCTTTGAAATCCGTGGAGTTTCCCCCTGAACGATGGAAAAGATTATCAAAACTGCTGCCGTATCATTTTCTGTCTGAAATAATTAAGGAATTCTTTCATCTCTATCTGTGAGATTTTTTTTAAAAAAAACAACACCTCCTCCTACGCTGCCTCCCTGAATAATCTGTCAGCGGCAAGGAACCACTGACTCAAAGAAACAACACTGGTGGTCACGGCACACGTGGAAAAGCTCACATCCAGGCAAACAAAAACGTGCCGACTACATGAACTCGTCTGGTCCAGGTAATGTATGTAACATCACCTCTGACACATGCCACACACACACACACAGACTCATAAACAGCGTAGGTCTGAGGAGGACGATGAAGAGGAAGGGGGGAGATGAGAAAAGCAATCCGGTAAAAAGCATTCCTCAGACCCTCTCTCCTGGTGGGTGGCCTGCTTGGATGCTGCAGCAGCTCCTTTTTTTTTTTTTTCCCCAAAAATACCTCTGCAGCCTTTAGGTCTGCCCACCGTTTTAACAGCTGATCAAGCCGTCAGATGATCCTTGATACATGTTTTGAACCATTGATCAGTGGTTTGTTTACCAGCTGAATTTATGGGCCAAATTTCAAATAATCCTTGTACAAAATACTAAAACATGCAGTTGTTGTGAAAATTTACTTGTCCTGAGACCAAATCTAAAAAAAAAATAGGAGAAAAGAATGCTTGAAAATATTTTTTAAAATACCAAAAAAGTCCTGAGTTCCCCCTAAAATGCCATTTATTCCCCTGATGAACAAACGGAATCTCAAATAAAACAGTTAAAATGAAATTGAAATGTTTCACTCTATCTCATATTATCAGGATCAGACAAATTCTTTTGACTGTTGTCCATCAGTCAGTTTGTCCTCTTGGTCAGCAGTAACAGCTAGCTAAATATCTAGCTTCTACTGCTGAGAAAAAGCTAACATTAGCATGGATTAGCAACCCTGTTACTGTGATTAGAGTAGGGTTAGCAAACGACAAATAAAACATGGAATAAAAGTGGTACCACTGAGCTGAGCCAATCAAGCCTTTGATAGTTTATTACATTGTTGATGAATATGGAGCAGAAAACTGTAAAACAGAAGGTTTATTTTCCAAACATTTGGAAGCCCAAATGTCCTCCAATTCTGTGCTTCAGCTACAGATGAGCCTCCAACCAGAGCGGCTCTTTTTCAGTCTAAGTTTAGAAAGTCGTCCTTTCAGAAATCAAGCTAAACTGGCCCATCTGCATGAGGTGGATTCAGTGATTCATCCAGAGTGTGCGTGTAAAGAGAAGCGATGCCCCGCAGTCAGTGAGCCGCTCAGCTGCAGCTCAGCCATGGCAAGCTTAAACTGGCAGCCGACCACTCTATCATATCTGACAGCCTGAATCAGCCGCAGCTCTCAGCGCATGAATGGCAGGATGGATTCTGTGTTCTGGCCAACCCCAAACCACAGCAGACCGCAGACGCATCCACTGAGGCCCCGGGAACAATAGGCATCCGACCTAGTACCACCCACAACCTGCAGAGTGTTACAACAGCCTCTGCCTGCTGTCACACTATTTATACCACTGTAAGTAACACTAAAAGGCATCGAAAGAACTCACTGAACACTGGAAAAACTTCATCTCGTCAACACTGCTGCATGACATGCAGTTTTCTACTGGCGTTGCTACTAGTAGTACTAGTTAATCAACTCGGCATCTGCAGGTTTCCAAGGAAAACATACACACAACACATTATCTGTTCATCACATCCAAACTGTTTCAGTCCAACCGCAGTCCAGGCCTCATCAGGGTATTAGTTTGTTTATAATAGCTTCAGTTCTGCATAACTGCACTGCTTGAGGTGTTTATAAAATGTACTTTTCCTTTATTAATATAAATTCTATTCTATAAACCCCCGGGGTGGTTGTGTTTTAATAGTAACTACGTATTTTCCTCCTCTTTTATCCTTTTGTAAACAGGATATAAAGTCAAGTCAGGTCAAGTCACTGGTATTTACATAGCACATAAAACAACAACAACAAAAAAAAACAACAGCCATTGCAGCAAAGCATTTTCCAGTTTAGATGTTATTTATTGTTATAAGACTTCATTAAAATACACAAGCGATGGGACTTTGGGGAAGTTTGTTGCATCTTTATCTGGCCCGTTTACTCTCCTACTGTTTATGTCAAAACCATAAAAATATCAATGATTTTTTAAAAATCAGGTGTATATTTAATAGAAAATCACTTGGTTTATCTTAGTGAATGCTAAAACTAGTGTACACTGCCGTTCAAAAGTTTGGGGTCACTTAGAAATGTCCTTTTTTTGAAAGAATACGTAAAGAATTTGCAGCTAAGTGTACATTCTGCTAATTTTTTGGGAAATCTGTCAGTCATGTTATATTGCTTCAATAAAATGGCTTCTTCCTTAGGGGGGGAAAATGTTTTGAATATCAATAGGAAAAGGTAAAAGCAGTGACGGCACAATGTAAAACTACTGCAGTAAAATGAAATGTAAAAAGTTCTTTTTCTTAAATTAATTACTTTACTTTTTAATTTTATTCAAAGTTGAATTACTAAAAGTTTCAGCAAAACATCCCAAATATCCCAGCGTGTATTTATTTGGGATTGTTTTAAATAATAAATGATTTTTAAAAAAACAACAATAAACACTGGAGGATAGTGTGTTAGAAAATAGTGGACACTTTCAGAATAAAGAAACCAATAAAAGAGTTAAAACTGCAGGGAATTAACAGACACACACGCAAACACACACTCACACACACTCTGAGGAGCAGCTGTTAGTGGGAGTGTGCCATTGTGTGTCACTACATGTTTTCCTGTGGCGTTCATACATAGTTTCTCTATTCAGCAGGGAAGCCCAGCTCTCAACACCAGACTGAGGCGGCTAATACCCCTGTCTGTCAGAGGCGCTCAAAGAGCAAGTGATTGGAGATGACAAACGAGGCAGTAAGACAGGTCAGGCAGCTCCATGGCAGCGGCAGCAGCAGCAGCACAGGCAGAGAAAAGAGCAAGAGGCGGGACTGAGCCCAGCATGGAAGTGCGAACAGAGGGGAGGTGTTTCATGTGTGTGTTCCTGCATATTTGTTAATCATACCGTGAGGGTCTCTGGGGGTCTGACGCCACACTTGTCTTGTCAGGTCTGAGTTTGTTTCCGGCTCTGGAATCGCCTCCAACACCAGCTCCGTCCCCCCTGTGAGGGTCTCTGTCACTCAGGCTTACACGCTAGAATTTAAAAGACAGAGAGAAAACATCTGTATTCCTGCAAAGTTCTCGATTTGAAATCCCCAAACAACAGGAGACGGTAATGATCAACAGTAGTAGAAACTCACTGAAATCTGTCGTAGGCTTCTTCTCACTTAATCGAGCAGTATTCTGATGTCGAATTAAGGAGGTTAGAAGTCCTGTGAGGACACCCCATAGCTGCAGTTTCTATATTCTAATTAGGATCATTGGAAAAGAATGAATGCTGCCAAAACGCTGAAGGAAACTACTACAGCATGATTGTGTTTTTTTATCAGGAAATCACACAAGAAACTACATAATTACTCAAGGAATGCATTGGAGTTATGTGACGATCGCCGTTGGTTTGTCTGTCTGTCTGTCTGTTAGCAACATTACTCAAAAATGGGCTAACGGATTTACATGAAATTTTCAGGGAAGGTCAAAAATGACACAAGGACAAACATACGCCGATCATCACATTACTCCGCCGCGTTCCTTGATAGAGTTAAAAAAAAAAAAATGCTGCATTTCTGACAATGCTATATGGGGGAATGAGCAGCCTTGGCGGAGTACTGCACTCTGAATCCTTTCCGTGTTTATTATGCTTTTTTATATTGCAGTTTGAAGATAAAACTTTATCTGGATGATAAAATTACCCAGATAAAATCAAAATAATGTAATAATTTATTGCCAGTCCACTGGAGATAATCTGCTGCTACTGTATGTAGCCTGAAAAAGTCAGTCTGTCATGGCACTGGGTGGCCAAAATAAAAATATACTGTACAGTAAAATGAGAGCACTGCAGCTGTTTGTTTGGATCAAATTCGCTGATTTAGTAGTTTTAGAGTCTGCTAGTTTTTTCACTTTTTAAAATGTTTGAATGTAAAAGTCTTCACCACAATTAAAAATTTACTCGCGACACCTACTTATGTTCAAAACCGGAAGCCATCCTGTCGCCCTGCGTATCTCATCCCCGTATATTCAGCTTCACCTGCTACAGTTTTCACTTAGTTCAGGTTAATGGTTAAAAAAACAATTCAATCTTTTACTTCCACTTTTATCCCGAAACTTCATTCATTGCGGAAACATTGTGTATCACAGAGGCTTATATTTTAGAGAACATTTCCAACAACAAGGTTCAAGATAAGTTTTTTTTCTTTTTTACTCTTGAATACTGGTCCATATTTTTTCCTCACTGAAGGAACACCCTAGCAAATAAGCAAAATGGACAACACAGTGTATGTTTTTTGGTGAGCAATAACAAAGACACATGACAAAGTAACACCAATACACTCTTGGCCTAAGTTGAGAATAAAAAAAATATATAAATTCAAACATCTATTAAAGAATACTACATCTAATAATATAAAGAAACTATAGTTAATTTAAGCATAAAAGCACAGCAGAGAATTATGCTGTGAAAGTTTTGGAGTAGCACCTGCAGATACAATGATATTGTTAGAGAAAGAAGTCGATGATGGAGATTTATTTCGTATTTAACACAGGACAATAAGCTCACGCTCCACTCCAGCAGGCTATTTATGAAGAGCTGGGAGTTATTTGGCAGCGCCGAGCACATTAACTTCAGTGTTGCTTACTCCTCGCCATAAATCCTCCGCAGTGGTGGAGCTTGTAAAAAGGTTTTTTAAAGTGTGAGCCAGAGAGAAGGGCTTTCATGACAAATGGTGCCAGGTTAAGGGCCAGCCGCACAGCATGCAAAACAGCGCAATGGGACAACATTTGGTGTGCAAATCCATCAGTCCATTCAAATGGTGCCCTAAACAAAAAGTTGATACACAAACAAATCAATTAACCTGAGGAGGAGGAGAGGGAAGGGGTGTGGGGTGGGGGAATCAGAATAAGCGAAATAGAAAAGGTGTTTCATCCGCTCACATTTGCACAGGATTTAATCCGACGTTTAATATCAGATCAAACGCAATACCTGTGATAATACTGTGACATTAAAGAGTGTCAGGATTTCCCCGTTTGGTGTTAAGGAGGAGTCTCAGCGAGGCAGGCGGTGGAACCAGCCTGCTTCTGGATCTATTCTCCTACTTTAATCCCAGAGACAGTCACACCCATCGCACTGCCATTGTGCAGCCGAAGCCTCTCTATGCATGACAGAGTGTGGGTGCTGGAGTTCATTAACCTGCAAAAGTACAGCCTCTCACACACACACACACACACACACACACACACACACACACACACACACACACACACACACACACACACACACACACACACACACACACACACACACACACACACACACACACACACACACACACACACACACACACACACACACACACACACACACACACACACACACACACACACACACAAGCACAGAATAAGCACAGAAACACACAAAGCTGAGCATTAGTTGTGCAGAGTAGTAATAAAATTCTGTCCCATAAGACAGAAACTTTTGAATTTGGATGAAAATCTTCCTAGAAAACAGAAGAAGCCCTGAAATAGAAGGAAAACAGCCGAGCTCATTTAGCCAGAAGAGTTTTAGAATTCGGCACCGATTTGAAATCACTTTATCTGGAGGCCACTGAAGAAACTGCAGCTCTCCTCCACTCTGATCTTCGTGTTAAATTAATCAGGCTTCAGGCTCACATGCATGTTTTGAGTCTTTTTTTTCCTGTAACTTATGCATTTATATCCTCATTTCTGTACTTGCAGATGGAGAGTCTCAACCTACATCCAGTTGACAGTTTCAGTGTCTATGTCAGACATACAAATAAAGTCTCGCCGTTTGTCAAGCTTCATCCGGCTGAATAACGCTGTCCTTACATGCTCTTATACAGCAGCACAGGTGGTGTTTTAAACCTAAATCCATGACTGTTTGGGAATGCAATATTTAAACCTCCTTCGTGCCATCTTTCTCTGCACATTTTCAAGGTTCAGTAAAGATTCACCTTTAAAGGGTAACTTTGGTCTATCACAACTTCTATTTTCATAGTCTTAGCTCTCATGACTTCACTGCTGAGATCTGCAAAAAGAGCAACGTTTCCACTCTGTGTTCTGACCTTTGCAAGAACTGGGTGTGTTCAGATGTTCAGACAGCCAGTTATTTAGCTGGATTACAGTTTATAAGTCAGTATATAAGTATATAAACCACTTTATTAGCAGGTAAAGCCAAATAATCCTTTATTCCACAAGAAAACTAAGAACCTGCTCAACTACGGCAAGCACTGCAGGCCAAAACTGAACTAAAAGTTCAATATGCAAGCCCCGCCTTCTGTTTAAAACAGATAGTTTGTGAAATTATGTCACTCTCTGCCTTCATTTTCTCATCCAAATAAGTTTGGCTGAGCTGAGGTTGGGTTTGAAACCTGCCTGATCATCCGACAGCTCGTCCAATTCTTTTCTTTCTCAGATGTCAGCAACTAAGTTAGTAAGCAAAATCTTATTTTAACCACAACTGCTGCCAAAAAACTACAAAAATAAGAAACTCCGTGCGTCACATCCCATCGGCTTGATGCATTTGTTTTGTTGGTATTTGGATTACTGATCAGGCTTTTAATCTGTGAACCTTTGGTGACCTCCTTCTCCCTCTCCTTGCTATTCTATAAATGGATAATAACACACACACGGCATATTATGCAAGTTAACAAACCAGCATAAATGGTGAATAGCCCATGTCAGCAGCCCCTGGAAGCTAAACAAAGAAGAGGAAAGTATCTTCGCTTTGTGGCAGACTTCCACCTGCAGCTACACAGAGAAATCCAGGTGAGTAGGTTTCTAATGAGGGAGATTAGCATTATTGTTCAGCAGCATTTCCTATTCTCTGTCTCACTCAGTCGACTGTAATGTTTCCTCAACAGTTGACCCACCTTTAACCTTTTTGTACCAGAGTTCGACGAAGCCCAGAGCGCCTCATTACAAAGCAAAACAATGCACACGCCTCTTATCATCCAACCCGCCAAGTGTCAGGAGGACAAATCGACAATTATCTCATGTACGGCTTCAATTTAAACAATTTTATAAACAATACTGCTTCAGGGTGGCTGTCTGTGTTTTTAAAAATGTATTAATTTGCAAATGCTCAGGTTTTACACTGAAATAACATTCTTCTCCAGGTAATTACAGCAATTATAGTTGGTAGCTGCTCTTCAGATGATTCTGTTCACAAAGGGGAAAGATATGTAGTGTTTGAGCACCTGATTGCTCGCACACAAGATGTGACTTGTATTGGCTTTTTGCCTTAAGTACAGATAATCCACACGTGTCAGTGATTGAGGAGGTACAAATCCCACAGTAACAGACACACAGGTGGCACTGTAAAGAAACAGCATACCAGTCTAGATTTCTCTCTCAGCCTTACCTGGCCAATTACCATGCAAGGCTGAGTCAGAAGGGCAGCCTCCCTCCGCTCAGCCCGGCTACAGGTATGCGTGAGACTCGCTGCTGCAAACACACACACACACACACACACACGCACACATGCACACACACAAGTGGACAGTTCTGCATCACATCCTGTTTGAGTGGTCATGCTCAAGTCTCTCCGTCAAGTCACGCGTGAAGATTTTGGTTCCACTGCTGCCATTGCAAGAAGAAAGATGTTTCGTTTTTCTGGCACAAATCACAGCCGCACAGTGTAATCTAAAACAAAAAATAACTAACTCATGACTTCACAAAATATAAGGCTGAGACTTCTTAAAGGTTTCCAATATGATTAAAAAAATATTCAAGGATTTGTTTTCATGGAGAGTCAGATAAATATGACTTGTGTCTGTGCAGTGAAGACACAGTTGGGGCTACAGCTAGTTATCTTAAAATGGCACAAAAACCAAAATAGAAAAGCACTCAGAGAGCACAGTACTCCTCCAAGGCTGTTCATTCCCCCATATGGCACTTTTTTTTTTTAAAGAATGCAGCATTTGTTTATTAGTTACTGATGATCAGAAATCAACATAGAATGTGGCCATTTAATATAGATGTACCCACAAACAAAATGGCCTTGCTCTGAGCACAGGCATGTGTTATGCATGTGTACTTTATGTACGGATACCCAAATATGTAGCAGGCAGCGGGAACTGATGGGACTCAGAAACACCCCCACAATTTAATCAACTGTTCCTTGTATCGTTTCCAACAGATAAGTCCCGATATGTCCGTAGCGGTGGATTTGTTGTAGGATCACAATCATGTGATCCTCAGCAGGCAGCTGATGTAGTGTTCATTTGTTGTCATAGATAAGATAAGATAAAGTTCTTTATTTCTCCCCACGCCAGGGGAAATTTACATTGTTACAGCAGCTTATGCAACAGTGACACCGTGCCGCTATCTCACAATGATACAGAAATCTTTAACAAATCCGTGGATCCAGACTATAAGCTACATCACTGCCAAAATCTAATCAATTGGTCCTTGTGCCATTTCTGACCTTCCCTGAAAATTTCATCCAAATCTGTTTGTCCGTTTTTGAGTAATGTTGTGAACAGACAGACAAACGTACACTGATCGTTACATAACCCGCCATGTTCCTTGCTGGAGTAATAAAGGAGGGGAAACGGTTAATCTGTGCAAAGAAAAAAAACCAACTTGTTTGGTGGTACACAACAACTGCACTTTGCAAAGTGAGTGAATGCACCATTTTTTAGGTTCTATGAAGTTGAGACTTGTTAAAGGGTTACAAGATTTTAAAAAAACATTAGGATTAATTTTTTTGGAGACATGCTTTCTATAAACACATTTGGGGCTGCAGCTGGTGATCTTAACATAGCACAAAAACCAAATAAAAGAGGGGAAACAGTTAATCTGTGCAAAAAAAAAAAAAAGCCCAACATGTGGTGGTACCAAGATATTAGACCACATTTCCCAGCACTGGCTTTCTTCCACCAATTAGCAGATAAATAGAATTTAATTAATGTTTAATTATTCTGGCACAAATCATAACCACACAGTGTAAGCTAAAACAAATAAAATCAACTACTTCATGACTTCTAATAGCAAACAGACATAACTTGTGACAACACTTTGCAAAGTGAGTGAATGCACCACTCTTTAGGTTCTAGAAGGATGAGACTTCTTAAAGGGCTGCAAATGATTTTTAAAAAAAAACATTCAAGAATTAGTTTTTTTTTGGATAGTCAGATAAATACAACTCATGTCTGTGTAGTGAAGAAAATTTTAACAAACAATCTGACAAGGAAGCATCACTGTTTGGTTGAACCGATCTCAATAGCTGTGATAAATAGTCATAAATATGCATCACTTGGCCACAAAGACTAGCACGATCCTAGACATTATTGGATGGATTATTTTGGTACAGTGGTACACTACCAACCAAAAGTTTGGACATACCTTCTCATTTAATGGTTTTTCTTAATTTTCAGGACTATTTACATTGTAGATTCTCACTGTAACCAAGTTAGGACTGGTGAGGGTCTTCTGGTTTCTTTTAACACGGAACCGACAACACCACCTAAGGACTTTCACCCTAAGGATGTTAACAATCCTGCCTCTCAACAGAGGGTTTCCCCTACTAAACACAGGTACGTGCACAAATGAATACAAAGGCGTCTACAGAAAAATATAAATACAATTTTTATTCTGGTACGAAAATATATTCAGCACACAACACACACTAATGTTACTATAAATGCAGTTATTAGAAATGGAGGTCACACAGGCCCTACGCAGCTTTGGAGGAGAGAAACCTGATTACTGAGCCAGAGAACACAGTCACAACAACCTAAAGATAAACACACACATATGGGGAGAAACGAAACTAAACTCGAACCAAACAAACTAATACAGAACTAGGCAAAACGACTAAAAAATAAAAGAAAGGAACAACAAAATAAACAAGCAAAAAAGACAAGGCAACAGAGGTAAAACTGTAATGAAACAAAGAAACGTTTAACCACAATCAAGCAACAGAACGATAACAATAAGCATAAACAAACATTTTGGTTACCTCGGCTGTCCGACCCCACATGGGCATGACGCCGCCGATAAGCAGAGACACCGTCAGCGGACTCTGCACTGCAGCCACAGAAGACTGGTCTTAAAAGAAGAAACAATATTAATACAAACTCTAAAGCTTACCAGGGTTTCGCGTGCTGCACAGCGCGTACCTGTCCAGGAGTGTTCAGGAGTATACTGGAGGTACGTCCGTCAATCAATTTGAACCCCCTGCTGCAACGGCCAAACCAATCATTAGTTCCCCCACAGCTGTATGGCATGATGGCTAATCAGCCGGTCCCATCACTGAAGGCATCAAAACTATGAATGAACACATATGGAATTATGTAGCAAACAAAAAAGTGTGAAATAAGTCAAAACATGTTTAATATTTTAGAGTCTTCAAAATAACCATCACTTGTTTTGATTACTGCTTTGGACACTCTTGACATTCTCTCCATGAGCTTCATGAGGTAGTCACCTGAAATGGTTTTCCAACAGTCTTGAAGGAGTTCCCAGAGATGCTGAGCACTTGTTGGTTCTTTTGCCTTCACTCTGTGGTCCATCTCATCCCAAACCATCTGGATTGCGTTTAGGTCAGGTGACTGTGGAGGCCAGGTCATCTGACGCAGCACTCCATCACTCTCCTTCTTAGTCAAATAGTCCTTCCGCAGCCTGGAGGTGTGTTTGGGATCATTGTCCTGTTGAAAAATAAATGATGGTCCAACTAAACACAAACCGGATGGGATGGCATGTCACTGCAGGATGCTGTGGTAGCCATGCTGGTTCAGTGTTCCTTCAGTTTTGAATAAATCCCCAACAGTGTCACCAGCAAAGCACCCCCACACCATCACACCTCCTCCTCCATGCTTCACGGTGGGAACCATGCATGTAGAGACCATCCGTTCACCTTTTCTGCGTCGCATAAAGACACGGTGGGTGGAACCAAAGATCTGAAATTTGGACTCATTAAACCAAAGCACAGATTTCCACTGGTCTAATGTCCATTCCTTGTGTTTCTTGGTCCAAACAAATATCTTCTGCTTGTTGCTTTTCCTTAGTAGTGTTTTCTTAGCAGCTATTTGACCATAAAGGCCTGATTGGTCAGTCTCCTCTGAACAGTTGATGTAGAGATGTGTCTGCTACTAGAACTCTGTGTGGCATTTATCTGGACTCTAATCTGAGATGCTGTTAACTTGCCATTTCTGAGGCTGGAGACTCAGATGAACTTCTCCTCAGCAGCAGAGGAGACTTTTGGTCTTCCTTTCCTGGGCGGTCCTCATGTGAGCCAGTTTGGTCGTAGCTTGATGGTTTTTGTGACTGCACTTGGGGATACATTCAAAGTTTTTGCAATTCTCCAGACTGACTGACCTTCAGTTGTCAAAGTAATGATGGACTGTCGTTTCTCTTTACTTAGCTGATTGGTTCTTGCCATAATATGGATTCTAACAGTTGTCAAATAGGGCTGTCAACTGTGTACCAACCTGACTTCTGTACAACACAACTGATGGTCCCAACCCCATTAAGAAGGCAAGAAATTCCACAAATGAACCTTGACAAGACACACCTGTGAAATGAAAACCATTTCAGGTGACTAACTCATGAAGCTCATGGAGAGAATGCCAAGAGTGTGTGAAGCAGTGATCAAAGCAAAGGGTGGCTACTTTGAAGAATCTAAAATATAAAACATGTTTAGAGTTGTTTCACACTTTGTTTGCGACATAATTCCATATGTGTTCATTCATAGTTTTGAGGTCATCAGTGAGAATCTACAATGTGGAAAGTAGTAAAAATAAAGAAAAAACATTAAATGAGAAGGTGTGTCCAAACCTTTGAACAATAGTGTAAATCTCATTAACTTTCATATAAAATTGGTGGAGATGATAGGAACATTTTAATCACTGAAGAATGGACCACATGAGGTTTTATATAACATTGAAATGTGACTTTGCATCTATTGTTGTGTATTGCTTTATGTGAATTTTATTTTATACATATTTTTATCATCTGCTTGTTTACATTACATGTATCTTATATTTACGTCTGTGTGTGATCTATGGTTCACTGAGCTGCAGGACAAACTTCTCCTCTGACATATTAAAATTAACTTGAGGCCAACAAGCCAACATGTTGGGAAACTTCGGAACGATACAGTTTTATGACTGAGAAGGAATTCCCTGTCCTTTTGTGAAATCTACTCGCTGCTTAGGATTCATTTATCTACAAATCAATCATCTCTTCATATAAAAAAAAAATCAACAGGTTTAACATCATATAATGACAAACATGCATTTTCAGAGCCAAGGCCCTTTCCACAAGTGCTCCATCTGCCAAGCTTAAAAAGACATGTCAGGTGTTTGACAGCTGAGAAAACACAACGCTGTGCTCAAGGATATCAGTGGAAGCTGGATGAATACCTGTGTCTTCCTGCTTAGGAATCAGAGGATTTAGGTGGCGGTGAAAGCTTGTCAGCAACGGCACACAAAAGCCTTGTTGTGCGCCACTGAATGAGCAAAGCAAAGATTTTAAAAATGAATTGGCCATTATTGTCGCAATAATGGAGATACGGTTACGGCGGGATGCCGAACTCACACAGGCAAGAAAGACGGTAAACTCTATTGGTA
This sequence comes from Amphiprion clarkii, assembly GCA_027123335.1. Lineage (NCBI taxonomy): Eukaryota > Metazoa > Chordata > Actinopteri > Pomacentridae > Amphiprion > Amphiprion clarkii. The sequence goes on from CM049568.1 coordinate 27,176,247, forward strand.
GCATTGACAGGACAGGGGAGAGCTTCCAAACTTGTCTCAAGTCATTTTTAGTGTGTCCACTTGTTTATTTGTTTTCTTGCTGCAAGTTACATGAGTAGATTGATGCCACTCTCATGACTGTACAGTAGATATAAGCCAGTTAGCTTAGCATTAGTGTGGCTATGCCTCAGAGGAACGTCTTCTTGCTCAAAGTTGTGATTCCTACTTCAGGCTTGTTTTAGCTTCAATTTTGTCTGACATGATTGTCATATTTTTCTTCTAAAATTCACAAGGGTATACAAGGGGTTAGGGTTAGATCTACTTGGTCATGCTTGAGAGCCATAATGAAGGGCAAAAAATTAGTAAATGTAGCACAATCCAAGGTAGCGTGCAACTGGCGAATGTAAACAAAGCGTCTTATTGCACCGCGTGACGATGTATTCGTCCGCTCTGCTCACCAACTAGTTCCATGTAACCAGTTCCATGTAACCAGTTCCATGTAACCAGTTCCATGTAACCAGTTCCACATAATGACGAAATGCTGTAGGTCGAGGATGTAGGACCTCCTGTATGGTTGAGAAAGGAGGAGAACAATTAGCAACAGGAGTCATACTTGAGATTTAATGGCTCCATTTTTTTCTCAGCTGAGCTGCATGTCAGCCATATATGCATATCTATCTATCTATCTATCTATCTATCTATCTATCTATCTATCTATCTATCTATCTATCTATCTATCTATCTATCTATCTATCTATCTATCTATCTATCTATCTATCTATCTATCTGTATTATATTTGTATAAAATAAAGTTCATATACAGCTCACATGCAGCTCAACCGAGAATAAAATGGAACCATTAGTCGAAGTTGGAAAATATCTCCTTAAAATCTCAAATCTGACTCCTGTTGCAAATTGTTCTCCTCTTGTCTCACTTATACACTACCAATCAAAAGTTTGGGGTCACTTTGAAATGTACGTCAATCAATCTATCCATCAATAAATCTACATAGGGGTACAGAGGAACATTTCCAGCAACCATCACTCCTGTGCTCTCATGCTACATTGTGTTAGCTGGTGTTGAAAGGCTCATTGATGATTAGAAAACCCTTGTGCAGTTATGTTACCACATGAATTAAAGTGTAAGTTTTCATGGAAAACATGAAATTGTCTGGGTGACTCCAAAATTATGAACGTTACTATACGTATTCCCACTTAGTACAAATCCCTGTCGCAGTGAGGAGGATTTTTGCAAGATTTTTTAAAATTGTTTTCTTTAATTAAGTTTTATAACAAAGTTACTGAGACTAGCGCAATGAGCACTTGGAAGAAAAAGATTCTCGTGTGTTTAAGAGAATCAAGGTGGCACTGCTCAGCTAGTAGACTAAATTAGGGCGGCTCATTGCACTTTTTCTAATGTTATTTTTCTGTTTGTTGTTTATATGACGTCATGCACTCTATAAAATGTCAGAAAAATAGCTTAACAAGAAGCCAAATTGGATATCTTCAGATGACCTGTTTAGATCAAAATATCATCTATTTAAATTGATTTAAATCCAAAGCTCTGAATGCATTTAAATAAATAATATTAAAAAAAAAATACCAAGCATTTTCTGTCAGCAGATCAATTATATCCTGGTGAGTTTTAGGAAAAAAATAGGACAATCGTATTGGACAAAATCCAGACTACAGCAAAACTAAAATGAGAATCACAGTTTTGTCTCCTAGGCTACAGAGGAGCAGTAAGATTTTCCTCTGTGTGGAGGTGCTAGTAGGCAGACTCAGGTAAGCTGTTTCCCAGTGTTTGTGCATTTCATATTTACTCTACAGACATGAGAGTCACTCTTCTCACCTAACTCTCAGCAAGGAAGCAAACTGATGTATTTCGTGGAGGAAAAAAAAGGTTTAAATCGACTTTAACAGCAGCCTTCAAGTAAAAAAAAGTTTCGAATGACAACACTTTGAAGGCTGAATTGCGTGCCATTACGCGCCCACACACAGAACAAGCCACGCTGCACAATACAAGAGACAAGACAGCCAAGGCTTCTCTTCATGGGAAATACTTTGCCAAAGCCACAAGTGTTGTGTGCAGTAACAACACGGCTGCTCCGACTCCCTCCTCCGTTCTGCTCTCGGCCTCGGTGCCAGAAGGCAGACGCACGCAGAGAGAAATGAATCCGTGCTAATGAAGTAGAACAAAATAAGGATGGCGCTCGACCTCTACAACTATCCTGACGTGCAATCCTATTGTGCAACCGAGGTTCCTTTCAGGTGCAGGCATGGGTAAAAATGCTCATGTGCGGCTGCCGGGGCTCTGTGCAGGCTGAGACATCTATGAGGTGTTGACACATGGATCCTAACAGAGCCCACCTGACATAGATGCACTGACATTTGCAACCAGGCATGACTTTAATTGTGCGCTCTGTTACAGTGCAGGAGGGAGATACTGTGTTTATCAGGTGAGGGGTGAGTCACACTGTTGGTGAGTCATACAAAGACAACCTGATCCAAAACCGACTGTGAGCTGCGATAAAAACATGACAAACTGTAAATTAAACCTGGATGCGAACTGTATAAATTTATTACACTGTTTGAGGTGGGTTTTTTTTTTTTTTTTAAAGTTTCTCAGCTACTATCATACTGATCACCTTCCAGAATTAATGAGTGTTGATTTTTCTGCAGGAATCGGTTTGAGGTGACACCTGCTGATTGGACGGCCGTTGGGTGACTCATGGAGCCGGTCCAGCTCTGATGTGGCAGTTCAAAATTATGCAACCATGTTTAATTAACTTTGATGGGTGTGGATTTATTGTCACCAAATGTGGCCGAGGAGTTTGTCGCATTGTGTTTTAACTTGTTTGCTGTGACTATTCATTTACATGAATTAGTGTTTGCCTCGCATGTTTGCACCGGAGTCCGAGAGAATTGCATTTCAATCCCGTCTATGCCCTGTACATATGGCAGAATTGAAAACAAGGCTGACTTTGAAAAAAATAAGTAAGATTGGCTTCTGACTTTTAATTAAGTATGAGCACTATAAAGGCCTGAAGGACTGTTCTTGCTCTCTGCATATCTTGTTGCTTGTCTAAGTTATGTGACGATAGGTGTACGTTTGTCCATCTGTCTCTCTGTTCACAACATTACTCAAAAACGGATTTGGATGAAATTTTCAGGGAAGGTCAGAAATGACACAAGGACCAACTGATTAGATTTTGGCAGTGATGTGACTTATAGTCTGGATCCACGGATTTGTTAAAGATTTCTGTATCACTGCGAGATAGTAGCATGGCGTCACTGTTACTATGACAACAAGTGAACGCTACGTCAGCTGCCTGCTGACGATCACATGATTGTGATCCTACTACAAATCCACCGCTGCAGACTAATCGGGACTTATCCATCCGAAATGATACAAGGAACAATTGATTAAATTGTGGGGGTGTTTCCGAGTCCCATCAGTTCCCAGTGTCTGCAACATATTTAGGTCACATGATTCGGTATCCGTACATAACGTACACATGCATAACACACACCGGTGCTCAAGTTCATTTTGTTTGTGGGTATAACTATGTTAAATGGCCACATTATATGATGCCATGATTTGTGATCATCAGTAACTAATAAACAAATGCTGCATTTCTAAAAATAAAATAAAAAATAAAAAATAAATAAATAAAAAAAATATAATAATAATAATAATAATAATAATAATAATGCTGGGTTTGTGAAATTGCCATATGGGTGAATGAACAGCCTTGGCGGAGTACTGTGCTCTGAGTGCTTTTCTAGTTTGGTACATTTCCACTTATTTGAACTCAGGAAGATTACAACACATGAGGGCGGAGACGCTTTCAAGATACTTGACCAGAACCAAATTAGGGATGTGGCCAATAATGAAAACCAAAAACTAGCAGAGACATCTAGTCTGCTAAACTGGGCTGCTAAAATTCTATATTTTCTTTGTTTATTTTTTACAAATCTAATGAAAAGGCCAAAACAAGCGATGCAAACATCTGTCACATCATGTACAGTATCTTATTCCTGTGTGGGATAAATTAATTTGTTGCTCGAAAACTCCTGGTTTCACTTTATAAATATTTTAGGCTATTAGATACCCTAAGTTGCACCCTCACATCCCTGATCAGGCAATGTGTTCACACCTAAATTATCACAACTTTATTGCCTCTAATGATGACCATGTGATATAACTAAATGAACAAACCACAAAAGTGCAAACATCTGGGACTCACCACATGTTTATAAAACTGATGAAGCCGGTTGGGCAACTTACAGTCTAACGTCTTCAACAGCATTTATTGAGACTTTACACCACCAGGTTTAGTGGGTCAGGTCTGCTTTTTCTCAACACGTAAATGAGAGCCACACGCAAACACACTCTGACACGCGGTGATTTAACGGCAGGCTCCCGGCCAGTGCAGCGCTTCAGTTATGTAAACTGCCCCAGGTTTGGAGCAAGTCAACCGTCAGAACTTTGCATCCCCACCAAGCCCCTGCAGCTGCTAATGCAAACAAGACGCCTTCACTTTTCTCAACAGTGGACTCACTACGTCTCACACACACACACACACACACACACGCACGCACACACACACACACACAATGTGTAGTCATTGAAAGGCTTCTTCACCCCAAAAGCAAATGAAACCTTTTGGATTAAAATTATACAGAAATATTATAGTTTAAAAATATGATGCTATTTAAGAAGCATATGTTTAGCATATTTTTTGAAAACTTCAATTTGAAAGGACTTTGGAAATAAGATGAGTTCAAATGCACAATTCAAGTCTACATTCCATGGCACAACAGGTAAACAAAGGCTTTATTTTTTTTCTAATATTTCCAAAACAAATTGTTTAACTGGTCTAACCTGATTAACATTAGCTGCAAAAAGTCCTTATAATATACTTTTTTAAAAATGAAGAAAATCCTGTTTTTTTTCTATATATCATACTCAAAGTCATATATAAACATGTGACAGTGCATGTTACTGAGCCATCAGTTATTTGTAATAATTGTAAAAAGAAGTAATATTTTGATCCACAGCTTGCAAACCGAAGCACAACCTTAAAGGTTGACAAATCCAACACTTCAATATTAAGATACTACATTTGCATATTTAACCCTCAGATGCATAAGTGAGTCAAAAATGACCTGGTGAGGTCGTTTTCTTGCAATATGTTCTATCTGAAAAGTTTTTATCATTTATTATTCCAGCTGTTCCTCAAAAAACAAGCTTTCGACATCACAACATTTAAATTTTTAAGTTGCCTTTGATACTTTTCAGAAATTGTAATATTTATAATACGACCCCAAGCTCTTTATCACTGATAATATCATACAAGAGGTGATGGAGGGATGAAGAACAGCAACAGCTGGAGGAAAGCAGTGTAAAAATGTCAACAAAATGGATGTTGACATTCTTCCATTGCTGCTCTGTGTAATATTCTTCTTTCTCAATTATCAAAATGTTCAAAATATGTTATAACGTTAAAAAATAAATATATTTCAAACATGAAATAATGTTTGTGTGGACAAAAATATAGTAAAAAAATAGTACAAATGATTATTCTTAAACAAAAATGACAAAAACTGGCAAAAAAAACCCCACACTGATTCTTATGTGGGTCATTTTTGGACCCACTTATGGACGAGTGTAGGGTCCAATCGCTCTTTGACTTCATCATAAAAATCTTGATCTTTTTCTCTTAGTAAAGACCTTACATGAAATATATGTATTCCTTCTATCATGTCTACTGTTAAAGCTTAAATGATCTGCTCCTATCCTCAACATCGCTGCTGCTCTGTCTTCATCTTGTATCAGTACGAAAAGCCACCTGTATAGCTGCAGCCACTGAATAGTGCAAGTCAAGTGTTCAAATTCAAATATCTAATTTGTTTGTCTTTGTTTGGAGAGAGCCGTTTCTCGCTGGCACAGCCAGAAGTATAGGTGAGACACAAAGTGAAGAGCTCTTCATTTGCCTTTCGCTGCAGCGCTGCTCTCCGGAGCAGCTGTCTCAGCCTCCAGCCATCATTTGCGTCTCTACGCTGCTCTGTGATGGAAAGGTGGAGGCCTCTCACGGCGGCAGCAGTGCATGGCTCCAGGGCCCTTAGCTGTAGAGGCTCCGAGGTATACTCAGTGATGCTAAACCCAAGTACACTTCAGGGAAGATTAGGGTCCCAGTTTGAAACTGAACGATGCAACTGGGTGGGTTTGCAACTGGAAAGTGGAAAAACCTAAAAAAAAATGTTAGAGATTTACACAAAAGCAAAAGCAGTTTAACTTTAACTGATGTAGAGCAACTAACTCATTTTTGAGCAATTTTAGCTATTATAGAGCAACTTTAATTCATGTACACTACCAATCTAAAGTTTGGGGATCACTGAGAAATGTCCTTATTTTTGAAAGAGAAGCATTTTTTCAATGAAGATAGCATTAAATGAATCAGAAATCCAGTCTAGACATTGTTAATGTGGCAAATGACTATTCTAGCTGGAAACGGCTGATTTTTAATGGAATATCTCCATAGGGGTACAGAGGAACATTTCCAGCAACCATCACTCCTGTGTTCTAATGCTACATTGTGTTAGCTAATGGTGATGAAAGGCTAATTGATGATTAGAAAACCTTTGTGAAATTATGTTAGCACATGAATAAAAGTGTGGGTTTTCATGGAAAACATGAAATTGTCACCCAAACTTTAACAGCAGTGTATACTGATTGTTACTTAGACTTACGCTATTGCTTTTGAAAAGAGTGAAAGTTTGCTGACTTACATTCTTACCAAGTTGCACAATATGCTCCATTTGATATGGACTGTGAATCATTTGAGTCATAAAGGCTGACAGTGGTTAGCTGTTTTTTTTTCTTTAACAGCAGCATAAGTCATATGTTTAATCCAACAGCACAAACACAGAGATAAAAGGCTCATGAACAAATATTAGACAGTAAATGCTGTGCGAGTGCCAGATCAAGATGCATATGCAAACTATGGCAGCTATGAGCTCCAGCTACAACAAGTACCTGAGAAATTACTCACCACTAATTGTTCTCAACCATCGAGCATAAGAAGCCGTCTTAGGCGAAGGGTGAGGCCCGCTAAAAATGACTTGACGTGTCCATCACATCTGTCAGAGGCTGGAGAAGCCAACAATCAGACACATTATTGTGTTTCTGTTGTATAAGAGCGAATTAACTGAGTGCAATATTCCTTCTGTTTGCTCTGTCTTCAGCTCAAATATACTCTTTAAAAAACATTTAACCTAACAGGCTGACGTTTTTATTTAACTTACATGTGCCACAGAATGCAGCCTGGTTCCCTGCATCGTCCAGGACTTGATCTTTATTATTTACTATCTCCTGATTTTTTACTGTTTTAATGCCATACCTTTTTGAACAATGCTTTGATGGACAAAAAAAGGGAAGCTGAACTCAGATGTGAATTCTTGCTCTAAAAGCGGTCACATTTATCTGGTCTGCACATTTTTAAATATATTTTTGTTTTTCTTAAATTAACTTTGAATGATATTCATATTGTTAAAAAGCTGCCAAACAGTTTTCACATTTAAGAAGCATAAACTTGTGAATCTTTTCCGTTTTTGTTTGATGATTGAGTTGTAAAAAGATGTTTTCTTCCTACAAATCAATTTATCAACTGATTCTATCAGAATTCATTTACATATATTTACATTGACGCTGCAAAAGGCTCACAATGACAATGCACTGTGCGCCATTTGCCTGAGTTTGAGCATTATGCTAATATATATATGTATAAAATAATATGTAAAATGTGTCTTTTTGTCTAAAAATAGGACATTGCCTGTAATTGCACAATTATGCACTCATAACTTCCCGTTAAATGTGATAGTAATCACATATTAAGAAATAATAATAATGATCCAAAAGATGTTTAAAGACTAGTCTAGATACTGACACAAATATACTGGGCAAAAATACTGGGATGATTTTCACTAAACACCTGTTATAAAAGTAAAATCCTCCAGCATCTTAACAAATGTTGCCACATTCCACCTTAAATCAGGGATGTCAAACTCGTCTTAGTTCAGGGGCCACAATCAGCTGAATTTGATCTCCAGTGGGCCGGACCAGTAAAATCAGAGCGTAATAACCTATAAACAACCACAACTCCACATTTTTCCTTTGTTTTAGTGAAAAAAAGTTCACATTTAAGGAACCAACGCTTTACAAAACATTATGAACAACCTGAAATTTCTTAAGAAAAATAAATTCAATTTCAGCAACATTATGCCTCAGTTTATCATTTACACATTACAACTTACAGATCACAGAGTGTCTATAAAGGAACAAAACATTTAGTCACAGGTATCTGGAACCGATGATAGTATTTTACTTTATGATCAAAATGACAAAAGGCAGATAAAAAAAATACTAAAAACAACAAAAACAAGACAAAATATTACAAAAAATTAGACAAAAAATTTACAAAGTGACAAAAAATGGACAAACGACGAGACAAAAAATTACGAAAGTGAGAAACAAAATGACAAAAAATAGACAAACAACATAAGTGAGATAAAAAAACACAAAATGACAAAAAGGATACACAAAACAACAAATAAAGAGAAACACAAAATCACAAAAATAAGACAAAAAAACACAAGCAAGACAAAAAGGAAACGCAATACGACAAAAATGAGGAACAAATTGACAAAACATAAGACAAATGACAAAAAACAGCAAAAACAAGACAAAATAGTATAAAAATGAGACACAAAATGACAAAAGAACAATGAACAATCCAGTATTTTCCAGTTGGCCCGAATGGACTCTCTGGAGGGCCGGTTTTGAACCGTGGGCCGCATGTTTGACACCCCTGCCTTAAATTGTATTTGTTTTGTACTTTTTCAAAAATGTCTCTGCCAGTATTCTGTTTCAGATGCAGCAAAGTTGAACGGCCTTCGGGTAACAGCTAACAGGTCTGTGGATTCTCGTGTTAACCTGAAAAAGCTCCTCATCTCATCACACACCGTGCCCAGACCAGCATAGAGCAGGGATCCAGCCCAGGACTAAACCTTTCATCGGGCTGTTTGTCTAAGTAAACCCACGCTGCAGCTCTGACACATGCCTGCAGTTCTTTACCCAGGCCGGTGCTGAGCAGTGGGAGTGTGCTGCCGTGGTTCCTTCTCTGTTTGTTTAAGAGATTAAAGCGGCGAACCCCAAACCCGAGGAGTCCCCGGACTTCATACCACCAGAGCTCAGTATTGTCTCCATCCTTAGTGACATAATAGAGTCAGATTAAAAGCAGACATTTCACAGCTGGGACCGTCTAAGAACGGGATCGCTCATTTAAATGTGTGCAGAAACAGACTCAAAAAGAGAAAAAGAAATCTGTCATGACATTTGACTTTCACCACCAGCTCACACGACCAGTTTCACTGAGAAACGTCCATGTGGAGGGTTGGTTATTCCTGTCTCTCGGGTTGCGTCCGGGCTTTATGATGATGGCTTATATTTTGCATGCTGAAATCACAGGAGGGCTTTTGTCTGGAAAACATTTACATCTCTTAACACAGCTGGCCTGTCCAAACACTGGCACAAAACAAACAAGGAAGCAAGATAGAAAAACAACTCATAGGTTAAGTTACCACTAAAGAGGTGTTTTAGTTAAACGTCTAAACAACATGGACCATTTTGGAGTTTTTAAAATAAACTGAGGTCAGCTTTTAGCAGGGATTTGAATATTAAGAGGAAACCAGGTCTGTTTGGACAGTTCTGGTGACTGAAACTTGAAAAAATAAATAGAATGAATCTGATAGTTGCAAGTAAATATAGAAAATGTGGTAAAAGGTCACCTGTGGAAATTCGGTGTTTATGTTTTTGATCAGTTAAAGCTTAAAAATTGAAGCAGAAATGATTTTTTTTTCTCGACATTTCAAGATTTCAGACATGTAATTACAGCTACATTTTGAAAAAAAGACTACTGAAATAGAAATATCCACCTGAAGGTATGCAGACTTTGTCAAACATGAACAATAGACCCTTATAAAGCTGAGGTATGTTAAGAGCATGTGATGCTTAGGGGGGTGTGGCCCTGGAGCTGCTCTGCGGTGGTAATACACTCTTCAGGTATCGTGAGTGACTCATTCTCACACACACCTTAAACACCACTAATGGCGTTCTCACACCTCAGCTCTTCAACGTAACCCGACAACAAACTGCAGGAGTAAAGCCGGACAAGCAATTCAGAGAAAGAAGATTCCTCAGGGAAGCAGATCCCTTCTAGTTTAAAGACCTGCTGGATTTGGACTCAGAGACAGTGAGTTGCTAAAAAGCAAATGTGAGCTTTCTAGCAGGACCAGAGCTCTTGTTTTTATTTGTCCGGGATCTAATTTGTTTCCTCAACTTCCTCAGAGCTGTGGAACACTGTGCAGCTTCTGCAGCAAGTTCACTGTTTAATCTGTCTTTTAAGGGAGGTTTTTTTTGAACAACAATGCCAGTGGTCAAAGTGGAGAAAGAGTCTCCAGCAGACACCACCTTGCCTACCTCCAATCCTCCGCCACAGACTGAGGATCAGCCCCGAGGTCGGAGGAGGAAGAGACCCCTCCAGAGGGGGAAACCTCCCTACAGCTACATTGCACTCATCTCCATGGCTATTGCCAACTCCCCGGACCGCAAGCTGACACTGGGGGGCATCTACAAGTTCATCACAGAGCGCTTCCCTTTCTACAGAGACAATTCAAAGAAATGGCAAAACTCCATTCGCCATAACTTGACTCTCAATGACTGTTTTATCAAGATCCCTCGAGAGCCGGGACGGCCGGGAAAGGGCAACTACTGGGCACTGGATCCCAATGCAGAGGACATGTTTGAGAGCGGCAGCTTTCTGAGGCGCAGGAAGAGGTTTAAGCGCTGTGACTTGAGCACCTACACCTCGTACATGCACGAGACGCCAGTCTTCTCTCCTGTCCAGATCACCAGATCAGCCGCATATACCAACTCCGTCTACCCCAACATGACAGTCAGCCCCACCTACGGGCAGCAGCTGCCCTCCGCTTATTACCCCTCCTCATCACCTCCAGGGTTCGGACACGGTCAGGCCCGCATGTTCAGCATCAACAACATCATCGGACACCCGAGTCCAGCCGGCATGCTGTCAGGTCAGGGGCCAGAGGTGATACAGCAATCCAACCGGAGCTTCAGTCCTGAGGGCCTTTCCAGTGGGTCCAGTCCCTGCAGCCTGGGAGCTCCGGGCTTCCAGAGTCAACCATGCGGAGGTCCTGTTCCATCCCGCTCCTCTACACATGCAGGGTTCACCTACTCTGGGCCAAACAGCCACCACAACCCGCACCAGGGCTCGTACGGACAGAGTCACACCCAGGGCTACGCAGCCGGAGGACGGCTCCACGCCTCGGCTCACGGGCCCGCAGAAACCATGGACCATTACAGCAGAGGCTCCCCAGTGCAGCTGGGCTCTTTCTCCCAGTATAACGGCGCTGCAGGTCCCATCGCCAACACCGGGGGGTACCTGAGACACCCCACGTACCCGGGGAATATGGACCGCTTTGTTTCTGCTATCTAAGCTACTGAGAATGTAGATCTCAGCATCTCAACACGTTTTTTTTGTTGTTGTTTTTTTTAAAAAAGAGCATCAGAGACTTGAGACGGCATCAAGTGAGCCATCCAAACACGACTGCTTTTCTTTGTTCTTAACTTTTATTCAGGACAAGAATTACCAGGCTGACCTCTGTTGACACAACTGTGATTTTCCACATTATTCCTAAAACCCATTTTCCAAACTGTTTTTAGACACATAGGTTTAGTTTAATTGTCTTCACAGTGTATAATACATCTAATTTGTGTGCAGTTGCAATTTGTTTTTCTTTCTTTTGTGTCATGACTTGAATGTCCAAGTAAAATATTTGCAGTACTGCTGAGTTTAAAATGTTTGTATAAATTATTGTGCTTCATGGTCATAGGCTTTGCAATAAGTGGCTTGTATGAAGAAGCTTTAATGCATCTGCATGTATTTCGTTGCCAAATGAAAATGCATTTTTGCCTCTTTTTTTTGGAAATAAACAGCATGACATAGCACTTTTTGTTCTTCAAGAATAAACTATTTAAATTATTGACGGTGATTGCTATTACATTTTAAGCCGCTGAGCGAAAATATTACCTTTTAATTGGTTCATTTTATTGTTCAGAGGGGAATTAGATTTGTAGGTAGGCGTCACAGATACGTTTGTAGTAGCTATAAATCAGTGGTAATAAAGGTAGAGCAGCTAAAAGTTTCTGACATAATGCCACCGGGGATAAAAAAAATAATTCTTCTGCTTTTGTCCTTGTGTTGCTTTTTACTCCGTTTCAGCTCGGCTGCTCTGAAGTGCTGTCTGGAGCCGCAGTATTAGCAGCCACTGTGACCGGCCCCAATTATCATGTCCAGACATCAGCGGACCACTTAGACATGAATCCACTAATCACAAAAATGAATTGACCTGTAACTCGATAGTTCATCCCATAAAGTAAAGACAACACAACACCAGAAACCTTTTCCACACCAAGTCTGACAAGATGAGGCTCGTGTGGAGAAACTTCTTTGCAGTTAAGATACTTGACTTTTCTATCCAAAAAAACCCCAACTGATTTATCACTTGAGGTTTTTCTTGAGCACTGCTTAATTTTAGAAAAAAGCTGAGGATTAAATGAGGATAACATTAATCATCAAATTGCAAATTATGAGACTTTAAAAAGGTGAAAGCTGAAAAGCTTCAGACAGATTTGGGGCTTTTTAAAAAAAAAAAAAAAAAAAAAAACACTTTGCATTCATTCAGTATTTTATAACTAGGCAATATGTAAAAGGACATGGATTTATTTCCAACTTCTGTGTTCTCTACATTGCCGTTCCTCATTGGCAACAATAGAAAAACCAAAAGAAATACTGTTTGGAATAATATTAAGCAAAGTCTGAAAAAGTGGAATAACATAAAGACATTTTTCCCAACTTTTACTGAACGCTTAAATGTGCACTGAGGAAATAAAAATCTATTGCAATGAAAACAAGTAAACACTAATAATGTCACTGAACTGATAGTTCAAGTATATCTATAATTAAAAATATGGTTTAGTTTTATTACAATATGCCTGCGAAACTCTAACCCAAGGGTGTCAAACTCATTTTAGTTTAGGGGCCACATTCAGCCCAATTTGACCTCAAGCGACCAGTAAAATCAGAGCATAATAACCTATAAATAATGACAAATCCAAATTTTTCCTTTGTTTAAATGCAAAAAAGTACATTCTGAAAATGTTCACATTTAAGGAATTATCTGTATACAAAATATTATGAATGATGTGAAAATTGTTTAGAAAATAAATTAAATTTCAACATTATTCCTCAGTTTATCATTTACGCATTACAACTCATAGATCACTTTATCTACAAAGGAACAAAACATTTAGTCACAGGTATCTGGAACTGAATGATATAATATTTTATTTTAAAAAAGACAAAAAAACAACAAAAACAAGACAAAATATTACAAAAACGAGGCACAAACGACAAAAAATGACACAAACGACACAAAACAAAAAAAAGACAAAAAATTTACAGACATAAAAATCGGCAAATGACACAAACGAGACCAAAAATAACAAAAGCGAGAAACAAAATGACAGAATAGACAAACACAAGCAAGACAAAAAAACACAAAACAAACAATACAGAAAACATACATAAAGCAAAACACAAAATGACAAAAAAGACAAGTGAGACAAAAAGAAAACAAAAAAACAAGAAACAGATCAACAAAAACAAACACCAAAAGTCAGAAAAAAACAACAAAAACAAGAAAAAATATGACAAAAATGAGACAAAATGACAAAAGAACAATGAGCAATCTAGTATTTTACTTTATGATCAAAACAACTTGTCATGGTCTAGAAATTATTTTATAGTTTTACGAATTTACAATCTGCAGTTAATGTCTTCTCTGTAATTTTTACACTTTACAAAGTCATCCCGTGGGCCGGATTGGACCCTCTGGAGAGCCGTTTTGGCCCGCTGGCTGCATGTTTGACACCCCTGGTCTAAGTGGTAATTATTTAAATCATATGTTTTGCATTCAAGGTTTAGCTTGGACCGTCAGTGTATTCAGTATTCTGTATTTTATTGATAGCATCCATGACAGCTGCTATTAATATTTTAAAATATTCATTTTAATTTGTGTGATTTTTTTTCTCTTTTAAAATTCTAAAAGGAAACATAAGACACAAAAAAGACTTGAACATTACTTTATTATTACTAAAAAATCTGAACACTTACAGCCACGGAAAGCTAAAACATAACAGACATAAATTCAACAAACACAAGCGACCGTAACAAAACATGTCAGCCGATGAATTCAACGAGCTGCTGGAGTTGGTCGCAATTCTTCACAATCTCCGGCAGGGACAGCAACGTCTGCGAGGCAAAAATGAAAACATTTCTATCTAAACATGCGTTCTATTCATAGACAGGACAGCAAAAAAGAAGAATAAAAAGTGTCTCTCACCTCCCTGACTTTATTGATCATGTTGTTTAATAACTGAAGCTCATTCTCACTTTTCTGCTGGTTGGTCTGATGGATGATTTGCTGTGAGAGACGTTAAAGCATGAATATCCCGGATCGAGTCGTCGACGGCATGAAGACCGTTTAATGCTTTTCTCCCGCAATAGAGAAAAGTTCTGGTATGTAGTCAGGAATACGTGTAACACTGGATATTCGGTACTTACATGTCTCTTTGCTCTTTCAAGGAGTTTAACTCTGGCCTGCTCCACTTCCTGAAGAGTCGCCTTCAGTCGCTGAACCTACAGGAGAGAAATTCAAGAGATGTCTGTGAATATAGACGTTTAAAAGTTTAGGGTCACTTTTTTGAACAGTAGTGTAGGTCAACTTTAACTCATTTTTGAGCAACTTTAAATAAAATAGAGCAACTTTAACTCATTAAGAGCAACTTCAACTAATATGGAGCAACTTTAACTCATTAAGCGCATCTTTAATTAATACAGAGCAACTTTAATTCCTTTAGAGCAACTTTAACTCATTGTAGAGCAACTTTAGCTCATTTTTGAGCAACTTTAACTCATTTCAAGCAATTTTAACTAATTTACAGTAACTTTAATTGATATAGAGAAACTTCAACTCATTTAGAGCAACTTTAGCTAATATGGAGCAATTTTAATTCATGTACATTACATGTACAAAAGTTTGGGGTCACTTAGAAATGTCCTTATATTTGAGAGAACAGCAGTTTTTTTTAATGAAGATAAAATTGAATCAATCAGAAATACAGTCTAGACAAGTCATTGTTAATGTGGTAAATGACTATTCTAGCTGGAAACAGCTGATTTTTAATGGAATATCTCCAAAGAGGTACATTTCCAGCAACCATCACTCCTGTGTTCTAATGCTACATTGTGTTAGCTAATGGTGTTGAAAGGCTAATTGATGATTAGAAAACCCTAGTGCAGTTATGGTAGTACATGAATAAAAGTGTGAGTTTTCATGGAAAACCTGAAATTATCTGGGTGACCCCAAACTTTTGAACAGTAGTGTGTGTATATATTTTATTGATTTATTTTTTACATATTCTATCAAAAATAGTATGAAAACTGAGGAGATGCAAATGTTTACTATTAATTTTCCTACCTCTTTCAGCAACTGGATCTTCTCTTCCATGTAATGTCCTGGTGTAGCTGATTGGCCGCCAGTTTTCCTCATCTCCTCCCGCAGGAACTGAGACTCCACCCTCGACTGCTGGAGAGCACGACGAAGCTCAGTCACATCCTTTCGCAAATCCTAGAAGGAAAAAAAAGGAAAATCAACAAATATTTAGACAAAAATTAAGACAATGGCTGGGAGAATTCAAAGTGCTTTAAAAACAGTCACTTGGAGTCTTACACTGTTGTCAGTCTTGTGTTTGTTCAGGATTTCCTTTGCCTCCTGCACCTCTGCTATCAACTTTGTCACAGTTTTCTCATCCTGTACAGAAGAAAACACTGTTAAATAAACTTGTCAGTGTTTTTGGCTGCTTGAATGAATCATTCCCATCAGTCGGCAGCTGATGTCGAGTGCAAGCAGTCCTTTACCTGCGCTTTCTGCTGCAGAGCCTGATTTCCCCTCTCTACCAGGTTATTGAGACGGCTGAGTTGACGCTTCAGTTCCGACACCTCAGCCTCATGTCTGCTGTTTGCAGCCTGCTGCTCCACCTGCAGGCCACAGCTGGAACAACACATGAGATATTCTTAAAGAGGGACATACCATTGGCGTAAATTTCACATTTTGCTACTTTTCTTTTGTAAAAATGACGCCAGTTAGTCAATTTGGAGAGAATGCAGAATCATTTTACATTTGTTCTTATCACAAGGAAACCCTTACTTACAGATTTCTAAAAAATATTTATTTTAAAAGGACATATATTCATTCTGTTTGAGACCAATTTGGTCATATACAATAAAATCAAACTCAGACGACAGTCCTGTGCGAAAACAGTGAACAAAGTGCACTCTGTTTTAGGTCACAGTTGACTTTCTCAAGCTGTTTTTTTTCCACATTTTTCCTCAGAAAATAGCTGCAGTTTTTTATTTCAACATCACTAAAACTAAGTAGCATCAACATTTGACGACCTAAATCAGGGTGTCAAGCTCATCTTAGGGCCACATTCAGCTCAATTTGATCTCAAGTGACCAGTAAAATCAGAGCATAATAACCTGTAAATAACCACAACTCCTAATTTTTCCTTTGTTTTAGTACAAAAAAGTATATTCTGAAAATGTTCACATTTAAGGAACTATCTTTTTATAAAACATTATGAACAACGTGAAATTATTTAAGAAAAATAAATTCAATTTCAACAACATTATGCCTCAGTTTATCATTGACATATTAGAACTTAAAGATCACAGAGTGTCTACAAAAAAAGCACAAAAATTTAGTCTCAGGTATCTGGAACTGAACGGCATAGTATTTTACTTAAAAAAAGACAAAAACAACAAAAACAAGACAAAATAATACAAAAGCGAGACACGAAATGAAAAAAAAATTAGACAAATGACACAAAAGAGACAAAAAATGACAAAAGCATGAAACAAAATGACAAAAACGAAACACAAAACAAAGCAAGACAAAAAACACAAGCACGACAAAAAGGAAACAGAACGACAAAAATGAGAAACAAAACGACAAAAGTCAGACAAAAAAAGACAAAAAACAAAAACGACAAAATATTACAAAAATGAGACACAAAATGACAAAATAATGAGCAATCTAGTATTTTACTTTATGATAAAACAACTTGTCATGGTCTAGAAATTATTTTAAATTATAGTTTTACAAATTTACAAATTCCAGTTAATGTCTAGTGTCCGTAATTTTTACACTACAAAGTCGTCAAGCGGGCCGGATTGGACCCTCTGGAGGGCCAGTTTTGACCTGCAGGCTTCATGTTTGACACCCGTGGTCTAAATTTTTGCACATACATTTCTGTTGATTAGCAGATTAGGCTAAATAGTCTAAAAATGCTAAACATGACGATTCCTGCTTTTCAAAAATCAGAACTTGCTCCTTCTCTCCATTTTCCATTACTATAATCTGAGTGTTTTTGGGTTCAGAAACTTGTGTTGGGCCTTTTATGATTTTGTAACATTTCATAAACAGATTAGTTAACTAATAACTACCAAAAAAAATTAAGTCAGCTAATTAGTCAATTAATAAATTCCCAATTCATCTAGAAATGTATTAGCCATAATCTCAAATCAGCTTCCCATTCCCCGAACTCAGAATTTTGATAGCACTTACATGGTGCTGTGCAGCTCCTCCAGCTGAGCATCTTTGCGTTGTTGTACCAACTTCAGGGTGCCGACGAGCTCGGTGACGGTGCTGCCCAGGTCTGTCAGCAGCCCAGCCACACTGCTCTGCTGCTCTTCTTCTGGTTCAAACTTTGCTGCATTCAAATTCTTTTTAGGGGTGACGGCTGCAATGCGGGTGAAGGCGCTCGTCTGACTGGACAAAGTGTCACACTGTGGCTCCGGCGTGTCTGAAGAGACAGCGAACTTCAGCCTAGATTTTCAACTGTTTGAAGTCATCAGATGACATTTAAGCTCTCTACTGAGTTTGAGTTCTGTCATTTGATTTTCCCATGCAGGTGCACAATATTCACTTAATTATAGCTCTTGCTGCCCAGAGTCTGGCTCAGCAGATCAGTGACTGCCTCCAAATTACTCATGTGAGTCATGTGTTAATTCAAAACACAGTGAACAATTTTAGCTGTAAATTTTAGATGACAGCCAGAAAATGAAGGCAGCGATTATTATCTGAAAATGTGCTAATTCCATGAGCAGATAACAGAGAAAGGACAAGAATAACAGAGTGTGAAAGGAACAGCTACAATTACTGGAGCACGAGAACACGTCATTGTTGCTTCCTACCTGAAGAACACCGTGTTCTTTTTAGGAAATGGACTACTAAGCATTTTAGTGCCTCTCTTCCAAAAAGGAGACACATGCTGAGCATGCAGTATATTCAAGACATGTAAATTAAACTAGTAACCAACATAATTACATCACATCATCATAAATCGTATTTTTAGATCAGCTCTTATCCTTACTAACAGATGTTCAAAGACACATGTGGAGTAAGCAGCAATACCTGATCGAGTGTCTGTTTCAGCATCTTCCTCTTTCTCAGCAGTTAATGCCACCATGATGCTGTCTACAAAGGAGCTGGAGAAGTGACAGCGCTCCATGTTGCGGACTGGTTGTGGCTCTTTATCCTTTCTTAGTTCTGGTTTCTGAAACATAAGACATAAACCAAATTCTGTCTTACAAGTTATTTCTCACTGTAAGACTGCAGGCTTACTTGTTGCCTTCAGTTATCAGGCGCCTCTCTTGTGGAACCAGCTCCCAGTTTGGGTTTAGGAGGCGGACACCCTCTCTATTTTTAAGACCAGGCTTAAAACCTTCCTTTTTGACAAAGCTTATAGTTAGGGCTGACTCTGGTCAGTTGGAGTCCGCATGTATGTACAACTGACTTCTTCAACATCTCCTAGTTATGCTGCTATAGACCTAGGCTGCTGATGGACATCTCTCGATGCACGGAGCCCTTCTCTCATTACCTATGTATTACTATATTTATTCATTTATTTAAACTATGTATGCCATTATTGCATTACACTCACTCTGTTTCTCCCTGTGTCCTTTCTCTGAGTGTCCCTGGTCCCTGAGCTGGATGCTTCAGATCTGCGGTTGTTCTCCCACCAACTGGCCTAGTCTCCATCTGTGGGATGCTGCTGCTGACTTTCCTCCAGCCCACTGCTTCCAGCTGCCCATTTCCACCAATCTACTCTGCATCATCCTCACTATACTTGATATGCTCATCTACACACTGTTTGCATCTTAATACCAGCTATATATGTATTATATTTAATGCCAGTAAAACAGTAAACTTATGACTGAGTTTCATTGTTGGCTTGTACTTTGTATGTATCATCTAGCTTATCATGCATGTTTGCCAATGTGTATTACATGTTTCCTTGTCCCCCACCCCCTCTACCTCTTCTGTCCCTCTCAACCATCCGGCCAGTGGCAGATGGGTCCCCCATATGAGCCGGGTTCTGCTCAAGGTTTCTTCCCATTAAAAGGGAGTTTTCCTTGCCACTGTCGCCTTAGGGCTGCTATGGGGGTTCAGGCATATGGGTTCTCTGAATTGTAATTGGCACTATAAAAAAAAATTGAACTGAATTGAATTCTCAGTTGTACATGTTGCTATAAAAACAATTTCAGTTGTAAAACATAAGGAAGTATAAAACCACAGTGACACAAAATGCAGGCATTTGTCATAGCTGACTGACAGCTGAAACAAGTCATCTAAAAATAGCTTCATGGGTCCTGAACCACCACAAGTAACACATTCTTAATTTTACTAGAAAAAACAGATGTCGCTTTGCATGCTGTATGGATCTACATTATTCAAGTCTGAGCCCATGCAACAGTTTGTGGGACAAACCTGATTAACTGTGGTTAAGTTGTGTTACTGTGCGGATTGTTACCTGGTCACTGAGAGCAGCATGTAGTTCATTGGTCAGTCCCCTCAGTGTGTGATGCAGCAAAGTGATCTCAGTGACTGCCTGAGCCATCTTCTCTACGAGCTCCAGCTGCGTTGCACTGGCTTTGGTCCTTGTGGTTTCCAGCTCTTCCTGCAAATTCCCGTTCTCAAGCCTACATCACACATGCACAAACATGTAAGTTATTGTTCAGCATATAGACAAAAACAACTTTACAACGAGACAGAGGCTTTCAAGGACTTGTTACACACAGAGAATTTTTTTATCTGGATCAAATCATACTTTAAAAAAAAAGATACATTGCTTTATATTTCCTTTTAGCTTCACTCACATAAATTGAAAAAAAACAGTTTTGACAAATATTTAACAAGCACATTTGATTAAGTATAATAGATACAGTGAAAAACAAACAAAACATATATAAGCACAAGATTACATAGGTGTTGTTAACTTGAACTTACTGAAGTTGGCAAAGTTCTCCTTTCAGGTCCTCGCACTCGATGTTCCTCTCTCGAAGCCCCTGCATGTTTTCCCTCAACAAACGCTCACTTTCAGCCACCTGCTCCCTTGCCAACTCATTCTCCACCTGTAAGAACTAAAGCAGAAAAGACAACAGGAACATTTACATAGAAATCAACCATAAGACAGAAGTCACATAGTATTTCTATGATGACTGAACACGTCTGTCAACAGCAGCTCATGATCAGAAATCTGCTGACAGATTACAGATTAACCAAAAAGCTTTTATAGTTTAAAATGCATGATCAGTTACAATTAGACTACAGGGGACATAGCTACAAAATTAATTACATGATGCAAAGAATTTTACTTTACTAAAGTATTTCTTTAGAATAAGGCCCATCAATTCCTCAGATTATACACTGCCCGTCCCAAAAAAAAGTTGCACACTAACAAACATTGGCATCGTTTCGATAAGATTCTGCAATGTCACAGCATTTATTTCTGTCCAGATTAATTTTCTACTAAGATCTTATATTGATGATGGGAGAGTCAGACCGCCACACAAAGTCTTCTCCAGCACATCCCAAAGATTCTGAGTAGGGCTGAGGTCTGGACTCTGTGGAGGACAATCCATGTGTGAAAATGACGTCTCATGCTCCCTGATCCACTCATTCACAATGTGAGCCCCATGAATCCTGACATCGTCATCTTGGAACATGTCCATGTCATCAGGGAAGAAAAACTCCATTGATGGAAAGACCTGGTCATTCAGTATATTCAGGTAGTCAGCTGACCTCATTCTTTGGGAACATAATGTTGCTGAACCTGACCAACCCCAGATCATAACCCTAAACCCCCACAGGCTGGTAGACACTAGCCATGATGAGTGCATCACTTCATCCTCCTCTCTTCTTACCCTGATGCCCCCATCACTTTGGAACAGGGTAAATCTGGACTCATCAGACCACATGACCTTCTTCCATTGCTCCAGAGTCCAATCTTTATGCTACCTAGCAAAATGAAGCCATTTTCTAACTAGCCTCACTGATCAGTGGTTTTCTTAGAGTTACACAGCTGTTTAGTCCCAATCCTTTGAGTTCCCTTCACAAAGTGAATGTGGAAATGTTCTTATTTTCACTATTAAACATAGCCGTGAGTTCTACTGTCGATTTCCTACAATCATCTAAGACTTTGTTCCGACCACATTTGTTCCTGTAGGATGATGGTTCTCCACTATCCTTCAGGTTTTAATAATGTGTTGGATGGTTCTTAACTTGATTTTAGTAGTTTCAGAAATCTCCTTAGTTGTTTTCTTTGCTTGATTCAGGCCAATAATTTGACCCTTCTGAGACAGATTAACATCCTTTCCATGACCACAGGATATGTCTTCCAACATGGTTGTTTAAGAAATGAGAAGCTCCTCACTGCATCAGCTAGAGTTAAATAAGTTGTTGCAGCTGAAACATATTCATCACTGCAGTAACTATCCAATGGAAGGCTCTTACCTATTTGCTTAACTAAACCCAAGTGGGGACTTTTTTTGTTTTTTGGACGGGCAGTGTACTTGCAGTCAACAGCCTACATCAAAAGCCGCATAAAGGAACAGTAAGAGGGTCTAAGTCACAGAAACAATCCAACCCATAGACACTCTCTGAGCTAACCTCATTCATTTCCCGCACGCCTTTGAGTTGTGTACAAACGTCCTGGAGCTGCTGGATTTGCAAACTCTGAGACTGTGAGAGGATCTGCAGCTGACTGAGCTGCTCCTCACTCTGAGCCAGAGCCTGACCCAACTCAAACACTCGCTCCTCCGACTGACCCAGTGATGCCTCCAACCTGGATACACAGACAACACATACTGCAGCATTAGGTGATGCTTTTTCTGCAACATCTGAATGCATACAACATATGACTGCATGTGGAAATAACTCCAGTTAATCAGGGAATGTCACCACTTACTCATTTGCTCTCTCATTGGCTTGCTGTATGTCTTTCCATGACTGCTGCAACCTGAAAAAAACATTCAGTTTTGAGCACACACATGCTGCATTTGAAAGCCTTTTTGTTTGCTAAATTTCTCGATAAAAATGAAGGGGGATCGTACTTTGTAGACTCAGCAGCAAGAGCCTGCTCCAAGAAAGTGTAGGAGGCCAACGAGGAGGAAACTGTTGCGGACAGCTCCGTCGCCTTCCTCTCTAGCTGACCCGTCTCCTCCTCTTTTTCTGTCAACTTCTGTCGCAGTACATTCATCTCTGAAGTTATTTTTAAAAACAGAAGAAGAAAAATGCTACCAAATTTATAGGCTAATAAGAAGAATTATTTGAGAAATGAGGGGATGGAATAACCAAAGGACGTTAAACAGATTTATGTCCGTTTTTACCTGACGTCAGAATTGTCACTTGCAGATTTAAATCACCAATCTGTTCTCTGGCAGTTTGGAGATTCACATGAGCTTCATTCAATTCTTCTTCAATCTGTTGAGTGCAAATTAGTGGAAACGATGAGCATAATTAGATATTTTATGAGGCAAGTGGAAAAGAGGCACAAGGCAGTAAATGTTCAAACTAAAATATGGACATGTGACCTGCTCTCGCTCTTCAATGGCTTGGTCTCTTGCAGAAAGATGCTCATCCCGCTCTCTCAGAGCAGCAGCTGCCTTCTCATTCAACCTCAGCATCATGGGAGCAGTTTTCTGCAGAAGGCTCCTGACTGTGGAGAGCTATGAAAAGATGACCATGCAAAAGAATCATTATCAGATATCAAACAATGCTGTTACCATTCTGACATAAGGATATGTAGTTATTTCTGGCTATGATGAATTTATATCTATCCCAACATACAGTATAATGGTTTAGTTATATGCTACAGTCTATAGTTAATACATTGAACATACTTCCTTCATTAAGCTGGACTGTTCTTCCATGGTTTGGGACAAAAGATCAGAAGCTGATGTCAGTGTTTCACTACAGGTTTTATTTAATGCAACCTGCATTAATAGAGACAAAAACAGAAATTAGACACGCTAGACGTTAAACCTAATACTTCACTGTCAAGCTGTTTCCCTTGTTTCTGTACCTGTTCTGGATAGGTCTGGTTTAGTGCAGTCAAGAGTTCTTGCTGACACCCCACACTCTTCTCTAGAGCTGAAATTTCTGTGGCACAGTGTGTCCTCAGCTGATCCATCGCACTGAAGGCCTGCAAACAGTCAACCAGATATACATGTAATGATGCTTCAATATCACATAACACAACATAACTGGCAATACTTTTGGACAGCACTTTGAAAGATTATCCATAAATCTAGCAAACCACTGCACATACACTACCATTCAGAAGTTTGGGGTCACTTACAAATGGTCTTATTTTTGAATGAATATAACATTAAATGAATCAGAAATACAGCCTAGACATTGTACATGTGATAAATGACTATTCTAGCTGGAAACGTCTGATTTTTAATGGAATATCTACATAGGGGTACAGAGGAACATTTCCAGCAACCATCACTCCTGTGTTCTAATGCTACATTGTGTTAGCTAATGGTGTTGAAAGGCTAATTGATGATTAGAAAACCCTTGTGCAGTTATGTTAGCACATGAATAAAAACATAAGTTTTCATGGAAAACACAAAAATGTCTGAGTGACCCCAAATTTTTGAGCGGTAGTGTACATTAAACCACCAAGTCCCCACAACAATTTCATGATTAGTGCTTACTGCCTCCTTGACTGCGAAGGCTTCCTCCATCTGGATCGACATGTCATTCCTTTGGTGAAGAGCTTCTTTGACCTTCTGGATCATTCTTGTCTGGGCCTCCTTTGACTTCTCAAATAGAGACTTCATGTGCCCATACTAAACAACAGAAGAAGGGTACACAACAGTTAGTAAAATACTATGATGTGATTGCCTGATTAAAAAAAAAAAATCATAGAAACATGCATGCTGTTAGTGTTATGTGAGAAAGATATTGAGGACACGATTACTTACATGTGAAACGAGGCTTTCATGGTCCTCTTTGACAATGTCGACTGTTTCTTTCATGTTAGAGAGAGCAGCATCTGTGTCGCCACTTAAAGAAGTCTGTTGGGACAAATACACAAACTTACTCTTACTATTTCCCTCCTGCATAAAATAATGCAAATCAGAAAAACAAACTATCTATTGTACAGGTGCATAAAGCCCCTATACAAACTGACCGATCAGAGCATTCTATCTATAAAGCTTAAACAACATAGACCAGTGGTTATGAGGTGGTTTGTGTCTCACCATGGTGATCCTCATGTCTTGCATACACTGCATGAGGTTCTGCAGAGAACTTCCATCGAGCTCCAACTCACCAATCCTGGTCAGAGCTTCCATATATAGGTCTCTGTGCATTGTGGTCTACAGAAAATACAAAACAGTTAGCTACTTTAAACATAAACGATGGTCTCTGTAATGTCTAAACTGAGTGCATCATCACAGTGAAAGAATTCAATACACAAATGAATAGTACGCGTCCTTACCTGACTGAGCTCGGTGTGATCTGTCTGCACTAGTTTCTCCCTGAGGTCTGAGGGGGCAGGGCCTGCAGATGGACATCCTTGTGTCCTGGCTGCAGCCAACTGTTGCACCAGGGCCTCAACCATTATCATGCTGGTCTTTAACCTCTGTTCCAGCTCCGGCCTGGGGAGACACTCTAAGCTGCCTGGAGGTAAACTGACACCACATAAACAGAAAGAATGATGAATGCAGATAAAGAAATAGCAAGGCTAAAAAGGGTAACTACATAATCACAAATCATCAGTGGCAATCTAAATTTGATAAATGACAAAGAGAACACTCACTTCCACAGAATAGGATCAGTCACAGTGCAGGCATCAACCACAGTGAACTCCCTCTTCCTCTCAAAAAGGCCAGATGTGTTAAGGCTGTGGTCCACCAGCTTCACAGGACTTGTACCCACACAGACACTGTGGGATTCTGCAGGAGGAGTTCTAGCTGATAGGGCCATGAAGGCAGTCGGAGCTGGAACAGATGCAGAGACACCAGCCAGGCCCATCTTTCCCGATGCCAAGAGAAGGAACTCGGCCATCTGCCGAAGCTGCTGCTGAAGTGGACCATCGGGAATCAATGGGACATCCAGAACTGGCTTCTCAATTTTAGACTGAGGCGCTGCACAGATCTTCTCTGCCAATTCCTCAACCGGTTCTGTGACTGGGTCTGCCGAGGGCTTGAAACCCAGTGCTGTGGAGTTGAACAGAGGACGAGGTATGGGGCTGTCTAAGTGGTCTGCCCACAACCCAGTGGGGTTGATGTTAACAGGAGCCAAGAAGCTTTTCTCGCCCTCAAGAGCAGAATCATCAGACAAAAACTGGTTTTGAGCAGGATTCCCACGACCCTTTAATAAATACTGAGAGGCTCTCCTGACAACAGGAGTGAGGATTTCCAAAGCTGAGGCAGCTGAGGGACACTCTGATAAGACTTTCAAAACATCAGCAAAGTTTTCTGCAGGAGGTATTTCTGCAGAGTTACAAAGAGCTGGTCCATTTCCAGATGGACCAAGGGCACTGTCTTTTGCCTCACTGGATTCAGAGGGTCTCTGAGTGGAGTACATTTGAGAGACATGTTCCGAATGCTGCTGCACTTCCCCAGGTGCAGAACTCTCTGCCAAAGCTGCATGATGGCTGCAGTCAGAAATCTCAGTTCCATGAACCACTGAAGGCAAATCATTGTCCTCAGGCTGAATTGTATACTTTGATTTTTCTTGCTCTTGGCATTGAACAGTTTCATTATCCAAAACTTTTAAAGATGTGTTAGTCAGTGAAGATCCACTAATAGCTGGTGGGTCAGTATCTGCCACAGCTTCATCATTTTCCAAGTGGCTGTTGGATTGTTTATAGTCGTCTTGAATGTGATGCTGTGTAACAGAAGTAAATACACTGTTGTGATTCACAGCCTGGTCTTTGAGTGGAGAGGAGGTCTTCCTCAACAATTTGACATCATCTGATTTTTCAGCCTCACCATCAGCTGTGAAGAAAGAGCTGAATATATCACTCTCTTGGCTGGAAGCCTGGTTATCGGCTACCACCAAGCTTCTCTGTTTAACACTTACAGCGTCTATGCTGCAGGGAAATGGTTCCTGGGTTGTTGAAAGGTTGCCAGGTGGAGGTGATGAATAATTCTGAACATCACAGTATGGGTGATCTAAATGCTCACTGCAGCTTTGCAAATCATGGTCTCCAGTTAACATGCTTGGATCCACACCATAACAGTAAGACTCACTGTTGGCTACAGTGTGGTTGGCTGGTAGAGAAACAGTCTCATCTGCAGACTTGGTGCCCTCTGAAATTTCAATCTGTCCTCCAGCGCAGTTAAATGACTTGAAGGTTACATCACTCAGTCCATTACAAAGATTGTCAGAACTTGTGATTTCAGAGGAGGTGTTGATAACAGGAACAATAGGCTTTTCACTGCTACAGTATGGATGATCAGCATGTTCAACCTGACACAGCTGGCGACTGTCGACAGAGAAGTGAGTTAAATTTACACTGCTGTCTTGTAAAGGTTCACAAAATTCTGTCTTGGGTAGAGGAATGGTTTCATCTTGTAGTCTGGTGACATCTGAAACTTCCACCTCACCAATATCTCCGGCGAAGGATTTCCAAGTGACAAATTTCTCTTCACAGCAGTCATTCTGAAAATCTCCTAAATCTTGAGTTGCTTGTTTGTCATGCCGGTCTCCAGAGGTCAGTGTAGTGTTGGTAAGACATGCTGCACTGATATCAACAGAGTAAGACTCTTTCATCTTAGGATTGTGATAGGGATGTTCTATATGTTCACTGCATGACTGCACTGTCATACTGTGAGATGCGACTGAATCTTCGCTTTCGTTGTTGTATGTAGCCTGGTCTTTCGGCAAAATGAAACTCTCTTCTTCACACAATGAGGAGCCTGGAATCTCAACCTCACCACCAGCACAGGTGAAGGATTTAAATGTTACATCTCCAAGTCCGGAAACAGTCTGAGCGGTTGCCATATCAGTAGTGGATGGACAGTGCAAGTGGGGATCTTGGTTGCTGAGAGGAATGTCAACCTGTCGATACGAATGAGGGGGTCAGAGAAAGTCTTGAATGCATTTAAAACAATGAGAGTGTTTCCAAATATTAGCATAAACCCACCATCGCCTTTTTCACAGCAGCAGTACTGAGCTGTGATTTTGACTTGAACCTCGATGATGGAGTCGATACATGCAGACTTTCATTGTCGAGGCTTCTCAGAGGGGTACGTTCTCCAGATCTCCTCAGAGGCTAGCATCAACAAAAGTTGAATCATTGTTAGCTCGCTTGCTCAATAGTAACTTAACATTGTTGACGGCACACGACAGAGAGCAAAAGTCTTACCAGGTCTTCCCCACTGGAACTGGACTTCCTGGAGGACATTATTCTGAAGTTCTTTGAAATTACTTGTGCAACTGTAAGAGAAAACAAAAAATTCCACACAAAACTTGTTTTTTAAAATGCTGCTTAAGCTGTTTGGCTGATCAAACAACACTTAGGTATTGGTCAAACACGTTTTCTAAGCTTCAATCAATCATCCTGCTCATACTGCCACCCGAGACTCGTAATGCAATTTTCAATTTCGTGTTGAAGCACAAAATCCACAGTTCTTCTCCTGTACAAAAGACATTCACAGTTCAGCCAAATACATAACTTGATCAGTTTGAGTCAGATAAATCAACTGGATATCTTTCAGTGCTTTTTAAAAATATAGACACTACCAGTCAAAAGTTTGGACACACCGTTTCATTCAGTACTTTTTATTTTTTTGTATTATTTTCTATGTTGTAGATTAATAGTGAAGATTAACACTTTTTTGTTTACAACATAATTCCATATGTATTCTTTTATAGTTTTGATGTCTTCAGCATTAATATACAATGTATAAAATAACTAAATAAAAACCATTGAATGAGAAGGTGTGTCCAAATTTTTGGACTGGTAGTGTACATTTATATATAAATTGTGATATTAAGGAGAGTACAGATACAGCTATAGGGAAGGAACGGTACCAGAAAAAGTGTGTTTGTACCACAAATACTGACTTTGACAGACATCCCCTTGATTTCACTAAATCAGATTAGCCTTATATCTTATTAATGCCCAAGACAGTATGAGGACTGTTGATTTTGACACCCATCACTGACGCTGAAACTGATCTGAGAACAGAACTCTTCTGTTTTACTATCAAAAGGAGAAAGTATTCATTACCTTACTTCAAATAGGTACAATTTATTTTAAGATAGACTTGAAAAACTGTGTTTCTATCATATAATCGAGTATCTACAGAGAAATCCGGGTAACGATAACAAGCTGGCTAAGAAGCTAGCTTACTGGCGTTAAATGACCTGTCAGGTCCAGGCACTTGATAAAAATGAACTTACTAGCGCCTTTATAAGAGCTTATAACAACCCAACCCTATCTAAAATCACGAAACGCCACTGAATATCCACATAATGTGTTTCTAGGAAAGAAAACAATACAGGCGTAGGCTTGTAGACTCACTTTGGGGGGAACGTTACCTCGGTCGTTAGCTAACTTAAGTTATGTAAGCTTAAGTTAGCGTGCCTACACTTTACAAAGGTAGCCAAAATGGATTTTATTTGTCTAAATTATGTAAAAGTACACTACCGTTCAAACGTTACCAGCCGCCTTCATCCAACGTTGTGAAAAGTGACGAGCCCAAGGTAAACTAATGCTGTGTTGAACTGCCATCAACCGCGTTTCATTCAAAACACGAATGTCAGCGCTGCTATTGGTCCATTTTTCTTCTTCGGTGGTTGTGCGATGCGCTGTGTTCCACCGCCGACTGCTGCCCCCTACAGGAGCCTGATGTCATCACTGCAGGGTTGCCGACAGGAAGCTATAAACTTACATATTGTCGCTTATATATTGTTGCTTCTTAAATATCAACAGGCTGTAGTGTATATCATTATCATATGATATAATAATCATGTCTGAATATGAAAAATAACACCTGTCTCCTCAATTCTTTCTGCTGCCTTAATGATCAACATCATCTTCCTTTTATTATTTTTTATAAAATACAAATTTTTAACATTTTTAAATCAACTTTGCTAAATTCTCCTATATTCTAAACCCTTCTTAGTTTTTAGACACACATTTAAGATAAATCCTAGTCAGCATTTCTCATTAAAGCTTAATCATTGTCACCCCCAGTTTCTTCCAACACTACAAAATTCATGGGCCCTGGGGGGGCTAGAGTCTATCCCAGCTGACTTTGGGTGAAGGCAGGGGACACCTTGGACAGGTCAACAGTCTGTCGCAGGCCTACATATACAAACAATCACATTCGCATTCACACTTATGGACAATTTAGTTACCAATTAACCTCAGCATGTGTTTGGACTGTGGGAGGAAGCCGGAGAACCCGGCGAAAACCCACTCATGCACAGGGAGAACATGCAAACTCCATACAGAAAGATCCCAGGAAGGCTGGGACACAAACCGGGGATCTTCTAGATGCAAGGCAGAAGTGCTAACCACATGCCACTGTGCAGCCCTAACAACAAAATACAGCGCTCTAGAAATTATTTTAAATGTATAGTTTTACAAATTTACAACTTGCAGTTAATGTCTTATCTGTGATTTTTACACCTTACGAAGTCTTCCCGTGGGCCGGATCGGACCCTTTGGAGGGCCGGTTTTTGCCCGCGGTGAACATGCTTGACACCCCTGATCCAGACCAATAAATACAAATAAAGTTAAGTTTCATTATCTACAGTTCCTTAACTATTAGAGTTTATTGAAATTAGCAGCGCACATGGATTGCTCTTTCAAAAATCTTTTATTATATTCACTTATACAACAATTCATATCTTAGTGCCTTTCATCTGACCACTCTCACATCTGATATACAAGTCAGAGGAGAAATTCTACAGAAATCTGGAGGTGAGAAACATTTGACAGGCTGTTTTTGCTTCTCCAACCACATGAACAGCGATACTCTGCAGCTCCCAAGCCTTCACTGAAAGGGCTTCTCACACTCAACAGGTCGGACCTGCACAACCTCAGCAAAGCCTCGTCCAAACCAGCAGGTGATGTCAGCCGTGTCGAGGGTGAAGAAGAAGAGTCTGTCTCTGCAGCGGGTCCTCCTGTAGACGGACCGGGGGTCGGCTGACAGCACCCCTCTGATGGCAGCAGCCGCCTCCTCTGGGCTGCGCAGGAACTTAAACCTGGGTCTGTCACTCTCAGAGTTTCCTGTGTGGTACATAAATACACTCACTCAGCTCTGCTATCAATGACTGCTTTCACATTCACTGCTTTCACAACAGCCCCCTCTTGTGGAGAAAAACACAACAGTCTTTTCTCTGCCTACTGTGAGGTTGGCTCAATCCCAAACTCTGCACTCAAGGGGCTCATGGACTTTGAGGTGCATTCCTGCTAAGTGCCTGATGATTTAAAGATGTTCAACTGTGAAATCATCAAGAGGGCTCTGATGTGGACTCTTTAGTGCTATTATACACCTTTTCTGTGTGTCCAAATATCTGCAGACTTTGCTGAGAGTCGTGTCCTTAGTTCAAAGTGAAATTGGTTATTACTCCGCCAAGGAACGGCGGAGTTAAGTGACAATCCCCGTTAGTGTGTATGTCTGTCTGTCTGTTAGCAACATTAATCAAAAACAGACTAATTGGATTTTGATGAACATTTCAGGGAAGGTCAGAAATGACACAAGGACCAAATGATTAGATTTTGGCAGTGATGCAGCTTACAGTCTGGATCCATGGATTTGTTAAAGATTTCTTCATCATTGTGAGATAGTGGCACAGTGTCACTGTAACTATGACAACAAATGAACACTACGTCAGCTGCCTGCTGACAATCACGTGATTGCGATCCTACTACAAATCCACCACTGCAGACTTATCGGGACCATCAGAAATGATACAAGGAACAATCAATTAAATTGTGAGGGTGTTTCTGAGTCTCATGAATTCCCGCCGCCCACTACATATGTAGGTCACGTGATTCAGTATCCGTACATAACGTACAAATGCATAACAGATGCCTGTGCTCAGCGCAAGGTCATTTTGTTTGTGGGTACATCTATACTAAATGAACACATTCTATGCTGCTGTAATTTCTGCTACAAATTTTTTCAAGATTTCAACCGTTCCAAATCATACAACGACTGAGCAGTCTTGTCAGAGTACTGAGCTCTCTGAGTGCTTTTGTTGTGCTTTTGTTGTGTATAATGTGGTTGTCCCACCACCAACAAAATGTACACAAACCAAGCAAGGATGGTTGTAAAGAAGAAATACACCAGGAAGTATATTTGTTGGTGAGTGCATTATAGAGGTGTTTGGATTGTATTTAAACATACACATAAGATTTACAGATTTCATGGCTTTCCTGACCTTGGGTAGAAACATTATAATGTCACAAATGGGGACTGATCAACTGAGCAGCTCCATCCATTGTCTGTACACCGTTTTATCCTCATTAGGGTCACAGGGGGCTGGAGTCTATTCCAGCTGACTTAGGGTGAAGGCAGGAGACATTCTGGACAGGTCACCAGTCTGTCACAAGACTACATATAGAGACAAACAATCACACTCACATTCACACCTACAGACAATTTAGAGTCACTAATTAAACTCAGTATGTTTTTGGACTGTGGGAGGAAGCCAGAGAACCTGGAGAAACACCACACATGCACAGGGAGAACATTAAAACTCCATCCATCCATCCATCCATTATCTATACACCACTTAATCCTCACTAGGGTCGCGGGGGGGGCTGGAGCCTATCCCAGCTGACTCGGACGAAGGCAGGGGACACCCTAGACAGGTCGCCAGTCTGTCGCAGGGCCACATACAGAGACAAACAAGCACTCTCACATTCACACCTATGGGCAATTTAGAATGATCAATTAACCTCAGCATATTTTTGGACTGTGGGAGGAAGCCGGAGTACCCGGAGAAAACCCACGCATGCACAGGGAGAACATGCAAACTCCATGCAGAAAGATCCCGGGAAAGCCGGGACGCGAACCAGGGATCTTCTCGCTGCAAGGCGAAAGTGCTAACCACTATACCACTGTGAAGCCCATGAAAACTCCATGCAGAAAGATCCCAGGAAGGCTGGGACATGAACCAGTGAGTTGGTGGGTAGCACTTTCTCCTTGCAGCTAGAAGATCCCCGGTCCAAGTCCACTGTCCAAAAACGTGCTCAGGTTTTAAATTGTCCGTAGTTGTGAATGCGAGTATGATTGTTTGTCTCTATATGTAGCCCTGTGATAGACTGGCCTTCGCCCTAAGGATAGGCTCCAGCCCCCCCGACCCTAGTGATGGATGGATGGATGGATGGATGGATGGATGGATGGATGGATGGATGGATGGATGGATGGATGAATGGATGGATGGATGGATGGATGGATGGATGGATGGATGGATGGATGGATGGATGGATGGATGGACTGATTCAGTCACTTTCTTACCTGACAGGTGGGTTGGAAGGAATTCTGCCAGCTCCCTCCCAGCGTGAGGAGTGAAGCGCACATCCAGACTGGCAACAGGAGGCTCTCTGATCCAGCCAGCGATGGTAGTGTAGGCTTCCTCTCCAAAGCAGGGGTGGTACGCTGTCAGCCCTGATGGTCTGGTTTGAGGAGGGTCTGAAACTTGGCAGTTGCTCTCACAACTTACTTGGCAAATGTCATCTTGGGTCACATAGGCCTTGACCTCCTCCAGCACACTGCGAAGGTCTTTGGGCAGAGAAAACTGAGCGTTCACACCAGATGGATGATCAGTTTCAGATTTGTTTTCTGAGAGGAGACTCCCCACCTCTTCGGCTGTTCTTTCACCCTTTATGTTCAGCTGAGCATCCGTGTCTGAGTGTTTACGGGGGCTGAAGAGGTTTGTCTCCTCGTTTAGCAAAGCAGAAGCTGAATTTGGTTGGTCCGAGTTTGAATCATAAGGCTCAGAGTCCATGTTCATCCTGGTGTCGGGGGAGTCGTACTCTGGGATGTAGGGTTTGATGTCCAGCACTGGGGTGCCAGCAATCATGTCAATGTCTGACAGATGGACTGTATCACCTGAAATCAAAGAATGGCATTAGTCTGTCTTTTGATAGTCTGGCTGAGATTTAATCTGA
This sequence comes from Amphiprion clarkii, assembly GCA_027123335.1. Taxonomy (NCBI): domain Eukaryota; kingdom Metazoa; phylum Chordata; class Actinopteri; family Pomacentridae; genus Amphiprion; species Amphiprion clarkii. The sequence goes on from CM049568.1 coordinate 27,209,932, forward strand.
CAGTCGAGAAGTTGGCTAGCAAGACATTTAACTGGAAAAAAATTGAAAAAAGAAAGAGGAGTTTAAAGTCTCATTCAGACAGGATTAAAATCACAGCGTGGCTAATATTTGGTAATAATTGCAGTCATTAATTCCTATGATTTTTCAGAGAACTTGATGGTCTTCTCGTAATTAAACCCTGTTCAGAGACACATCCTGCTGGTTTAAAGTGGCTTCCATAGTTGATCTGCGTATTCTGTTATTTCATTTTTTAAATCAGCTCAGTGTGGAACTTTGATCACTGTGTAAAACGTTTTTGCCATTCTGATCAAAGTCCTGTCTTTCTGCTATCTGCAGAGCAAGAGCTCATCAAATAGAGGTTAAATTGTCACCTACATGTGTTGTCTCCTGGATGGTTCTACAGATCTGCTGTCTAGCTGTTAAATTCCACAATATTTTGCTCCACATGATCCCACACATGCAGTCAATTGTCAGCACAGACAAGGTCAAAGTCTCCCAAATCCCATCGAGTAATAAATACAGGTCAAATGAGTCTGAAGGCACATTTAGTTAGCGACACCCACCTTCAATTTTGTCAAGCTTGGCCAGTGTCAGGCCCAGAGCATTGGGTCGGTGAGGACTGCGCGTCGAGTAAACGCCAACTCTCTGACCGTTCAGTCGAGGAGGCTTCACTTTGGCTTTGTAACTGAGGTGGCCATTTTTGTGAAACAGAAAGATGATCCTGGAAAGAGCAAATGAAGTATACAGATAACGTAAACGACAAAAGCGAGAAACAAAATGACAAAAAATTAGACAAATGACACGAAACAAAACAGAGACAAAAATTAGACAAAAAAATGGACAAATGACAAAAATGAACCAAAAAAAATGACAAAAGCGTGAGACAAAACGACACACAAACAATGAATAAAGCAAAACATAAAATGACAGAAATGAGACAAAAAACACAAGCAAGACAAAAAGGAAGCAAAAAACAACAAAAAACAAGAAACAAAATGCCAAAAACATGAGACAAATGACAAAAAAGACGGAAACAACAAATACAAGACCAAACATTACAAAACTGAGAAAAAAATGAGATAAACAACACGAAACAAAACAAAAAAAAGAGACAAAAAATTAGACAAAGAAGTTACGAAGTGACAAAAAAATGGACAGAGACAAAAAATGACAGAAGCTTGAAACAAAACAGCAAAAATGACAAAACAATAAATACAGCAAAACACAAATTGACAAAAATAAGACAAAAAACACAAGCGAGACAAAAAACCAAACAACAAAAATGAGAAACAAAATTACAAAAGGCAGACAAAAAAGACAAAAAAAAACAACAAAAAGAAGACAAAATATTACAAAAATGAGACACAAAATGACAACAATACATATGAACAACATAGCATTT